>WSYH01002385.1:42352-61560 GCA_036426205.1 Ascaphus truei
CCACACATCGTCATCCCCGCAGACTACGGGTCCGCAGTGCCCCCACAGAAGTGGGACCACACATCATCATCCCCGCATGTGTACCCGTGGAACCACCAGCCTGATAACCTTGGGATACCCGAGAATACCCGAGGTGGTCTCCAGAGGTCCCACGCAGAACCACGGAAGTAACCCTGAATGTAAAAAAAATAAACCTGGCCTATACATTCAATACATACACCCCCAACACCTACAGTTCAATAATGTGCAAAATAACTATTATCCAGATATGGATAATAGATTAATTGCCCATTATTAAAAACATTAACTAGCATATACAAATAAATAAAGTACTACTGACCTCATCAATACGAAGTGTCCGTCGCCAGCGCCTTCCTTCCTTCTCTTGCCCACACAAGACATAGCCAATACCAAGCCAATACATTGCAAGTACATTCAGATATCAATTAACCCCTTAAACACCTTATCGGATAATAACCGCAAAGGTAATTAAGGGGTTAAGCCACACAGGCACGATACCCACCCTTCACCCATGAATTTGTACTGTGGCTTCATCATGCAACTATATATATATATATACTGTATATATATACATACAGAGAGACAGAGAGAAAGAGAGAGAGAGAGAGATATATACAGTATATATATATATACACACGTTATATACACACCCATGATAAACCAATATACAGTACAAATAAATGTAGAAGGGTTATCAAAAGCATACTGCCCTACAACCAAACACTTCTCCATACAGAAACTACATTAAAATCAATTTCCTTTAAAAATCCTAACTGATCTCACAATCTACTGTATATGATCACAAATCAATGAAAAACCTCACATTCCAATATATATGATGCATAAAATCTACGCACCATATACAATCTGCAAATGAATCAACCAAGTAAACAAAAATCAAAAGCCAATACATTGCAATTACATTCAGATATCAATTAACCCCTTAAACACCTGATCAGATAATAACCGCAAAGGTGATTAAGGGGTTAAGCCACACAGGCCCGATACCCACCCTCACTCATGAATTTGTACAGTGGCTTCATCATGCAACTATATATATATATATATATATATATATATATATATATATATATATATATATATATATATATATATATATATATATATATGACTATCTAATAATCTATAAATATATAAATCAGCACATGAACAATAGACAAATAATGTGAAAGGTTATCAAAACACGTGTCCTACAACCAACACTTCTCCATACATACCACACTAGGTAATCTAAATTTTCTTCTTTAATATTCATAAACTGATCTCTCATCTATAATCATCACTACTCTGAAAACGCCATTTAAACAACCTACTTCCAATATAAATGATGCCTAATATCTATGCACATATAACATTCTGCAACATTAATCATCAATGTAAAAACAAATCAATTGCAACTCATTATTACATCCCTAACAATTCACCCTGCTCGAACTACACTCCTCGACAATAAAACCATTAAACAATTCAACGCTAGAGCAGAACATTTAACGCCTTTGAAAAAATATAAGTACCCACGACCACAAAATACACACTTTACAACACCAAGCCTATCCCTGACCTTCCTCAACACACCATACAATACCAATGAATACCATCTATCTATTTTAAAATACTTAAAACTCACATAAAGCATACAGTGCAATACACCAACTAATTTAAAACACTCTAATCCAGCTTTTAAAACAACATCATTTTCTTACCCTGTATGTACGGTATATTACTCTCAGTACCTATATACGACTACATACTAGTGGCAACGATACATGATATACCACAAAAAAAAAACAATACACCTTTAAAAAACCTTTGAAAAAATTCATACAAGTTTAATAAAATACATGTTCTTTACTGTTTCACTAACCCTTACTTGCCCCACCGACTCCCCCGTTGCGCCAGCTTACTCACGAACTCACATCCACGATCACGTGAACCCATAAATAAAAAACCATAAAATAATAAAACATTAAAAACTAATACCACATCCCTATATCCAATCCACGGGTCCTTCCTTACTTTGTAATCTCTCCTCTTCATCCTTTAATCTTTCCCATTTCTTCTTTCTTTTCTTCTATCTCCTTCCACGGGCGGGGCGTCTTCTCCCCCGCTGCGCCGCCCTCCTTTACCGCCCTGTCCGTCTCTTTCCTTTCCCTGGCGAGGTCCTTCCTCCGCGGCGTCTGGCTCAAAATGAGACGGTACAATAGGCTTTTAAAGGCCTATTGCGTCCAATTTGCTCATGGTTCCCACGTCCTGGATTGGGCCGTGAAAACCTGTGTTTTGGTCGACAAAAAAAAAATATGACGTCACTTAATAGGTGATGAAAGCACAGCAATCAAATGGCTTTGCGTTCAATGCCTTTAATATGCGTCTGACAAGACACATGGGCCGGCCCTCACATGGTATTATGGTAGCCATCAGAGATCGTGGAACTTCATCCCTACTCTGATTGGCTCTGGTTATACCATGTGGTTCAGGGGCTTGGGGGAGAAAAAAGGATGTGACGGTTCAATAAAACCTGTCACGTGTACTGTATCCAATCCTGAGCTGGGGAACTCCCATCTGGTATATATTCTCTCATCTCTTCTTTCTCCCTGTCCTCTGTATATATATATATAAACGTATAGATATATATAGTTGCATGATGAAGCACAGTACAAATTCATGGGTGTGTGCAGGGGGGGTATCGTGCCATTGTGGCTTAACCCGTTATTACCTTTGCGGTTATGTATCCGATAATGGTGTTTTAGGGGTTAATTGATATCTTAAGTACTGCCAGTGTCATTGCTTGGTATGTGCTTGTCTTGTGTGGGAAGAGAAGGAAGGAGAAGGCGGATGCGACGGGAACCTTGTATGATGGGTCAGTATACTTTATTTTGTATATGCTAGTAATGTTTTTAATAATGGCAATTAATCTATTATCCATATCTGGAGTAATAGTTATTTTGCAATTATTGTACTGTAGGTGTTGGGGGAGGGTGTATGTATTGGAATGTCTAGGCCAGGTTTATTTTTTTACATCCGCATCAGGGTTGTTCCTGTTCTGCGCGCCGGGACCTCTGGAGACCACCTCGGGTATTCTCGGGTATCCCAAGGGTTCAGGCTGGTGGTTCCACGGTGCACATGCGGGGATGAATTGATGTGTGGTCCCACTTCTTGTGGGGGCCAACCAGCGGACCCGAGTCTGGCGGGGATGACTATGTGTGGTCCCACTTCTGTGTGGCACCGCGCCGCCGTAGGTTCGGGGGATAGAGATGTGTGTCCCCACTTCTGTGGGGGCACCGCGGCCCGTAGTGAGCACCGTGAGTTCCCAGACCCCCATGGAACCACCGAGGCCCCCGCACACCTGTGGGTTTGACCCGTGGGCTCCAGACATCCTTGGGCCACCGTTGGGGACCCAATTGTGGCTCCACGGTGCACCCAAGGAGACCACCTGGGGCCATGGTGCTGGCAGGATCCACCCAGCAGGCCTCCAGAACCTGTGTAAAAAAGGGCTGCTGGTAAACTGTAGGTCTGTCCAGGTGTCCCTGCCAGTCCCACCGGACTACGTGGGGGCTGCGTTATGAACCCTGTATGTAAGATAGAATACTTGTATTTATGGGGGGGCACAGGGGGTGAAGTATTTAATAAATATAATGCTGTTTATGTGGGTCTTGTACTGTTTTTTTATTGTGGGTACTGGTGGGGTTTTTCCCCAACGGTATGGTGGTGGGCCCCTTGTGGGTACTGACTGGGTGTTAGGCCTCAGGGGTGGTTAGTTGGGAGGGTATGTAGGCATCCCGAGTGTGGGGGAGGGTGGGTTAGCCCCCTTCAATGACTGTAGCGTTTTAATAACCGCTATGGTGATTAAGGGTTAGGGGACATTACTTTGATTTTTTTTTAATTTTTGTGCTCTGTTATGCCAGCAAGCAGCGGAAGGGGCCCATGGGTAGTGGTAGTGGTGGGTTATTTACAACACTGGATCCCCTCCCCACATTTTACATACAGTAACTGCATTCACAAAACACAGGCAGGCAGATTTTACTGACACACTAGGGGAGGGGGCCTACACAGATAGTCAAAGCAGTCATTTAGGCAGTCACCATAGGATAGGGGAGGGTTATTTACATAGATTACAGTGAAGCAGGAAGCTCACACCCATATGGGGAGGTTTTTTTTACATAGATTACGTGAACGGCGGCAGTTTAAAACACACACTAAAAATATGTATGTCCTGTATTATTGTTTATGTATTTTAAAACTACACATGGGGTGGTACCTGTATTTGTTTATTGCAATGCTTCAATGTGTGTATAAGTATATGTTTTTTTTTTTTATTACAATTAGATATGTAATCCTGGTATTGTAATGGTTAGCTTTGGTTTTAAAAGTGGTGTTTTCTGGTTTGGTACTTACGATATATTGACACATTTTTTGTTTACTTGATTGTTAAAATGTTGACTTGTTGAAGTGTTGTATCTCCTGTCCGGTGCCTTGCATATATTGTTAACATCATTTGCATAATGTCTATGGTCATAATTTTATGCATCTTTATACAGGTAAATTGCATGTACTGTGTGGGGATTTGGAAATGTTATGTTTTATAATTGTAAGGATCAGTTTAGGATTTATTTAAATGGATTATTAATTATTGTCTGTATGGAGAAGTCGTTTACTTTGTAGGACGTATGATTTTGATAACCATTCTACATATATTTTGTGTATATTGGTTCATCATGTGTGTGTATATATACTGTGTTATCTATAGAAATATGTTAGGAAGAGAAAAAGCGAGCTGAGAACTTTTTAATTGTTATCAAGGTGGGAACGCTAAGTGAAAGGTATATAATGTATGTATGTCCATACAGTATATATATACACATATATACTGTATTACAGTGGCGACACGTTTTTAATTAGCTCCCTGCTAGTAACCATCCCCCTCGGCGTGCCGCGCGTCACCGATGCGCGGTCACGCGTCATCGGTGCCTGCCCCCCTGCACTCGCGTCCAGGCTCCCGAGGATCCCTTGTGTCCCGCATGTGGGTACGGCTGTGGGGGGTTCCGGGGGGACCAGCAGGCCCGGAGTAGGGGAGGAAAGCCCAGATCGGAGGGCGCTCCTCCGCGGCTTTGGCGCTGCGCACCGGCACATCCCGGCGCAGTGCCTGGTTACTGTCTCGCCCGAGAACCGGGCAAATTCTTCGAATAAACTCTGGCCGCGCAGTATGTTATAGGGATTGTTTTATTATATATAATACCTGTATCTATACAGTATATAGTACAGTATATAGTTATTTTCTCTTTATGTTTTTATTTATTTATTTAATTTATTTCTTAATTGTGGGCGGCTGTGCGTGAATTTTTTTATTGTGGGTAGCGGGGATGGTGAGGGGTGTTTGGCCCTTGGTGTGGTTAGGCCTTGCGGGGGGGGGGGGTTTGCAGCAGCCCCTTAATAAATAAATCGAATAAATAAATCAAGTAAATGAATATAAAGACTACATTTAAAATACATTTTTTATTGATAGTGTAGCATGTGTCGAGGGTCTCGGAGCTGAAGAAAACGCTGTGGTTTTATGTCTGGGAACCCCCTGCTCCCCGAGATCAGGCCCCTTTAGGGGGTGCCGGTATCCCTCTGCTGGGTGTACAGGCCGCGATCACGTGTCGGACCTTTAACCAAGCAGAGGGACCGGCACCCCCTACAGGGTGCCGGTTCTCGGGAGCGGGGGTTTCCCCAGACCATAACACCACAGCGGTTTCATCTCAGGAGACCACTCTGCATCATCTTCACTATCATAAAAATGTATTTAAATGTATTATTTTATATTCATTTATTATTTATTTATTTAGATTTATTTATTAATTGTGCTGCTGCAACGCCCCCCCCCCGCAAGTCCTAAACCTCACCCCCAAGGCCAAAACACCCCCGTTCACCCATCCCCGCTACCCACAATACAAAAAATTCACTCACAGCCCCCACAATAATACAATAAATCTAAATAAATAAATAAAAACATGAAGAGAAATAAATATATACGGTATATATATACTGTATTCTACGTAATATATAACTACCAATCCCTATACATACTTGTCGCGGCGAGTTCAAAATTCGAGAATTTGCCCGGGTCTCGGCCGCCGACAGTAACCAGGCACGCGCCGGTGGTGCCTGGCGCGCGCGCAAAAAAGGTGCCCCGCGGAGGAGTCGCGCCCTCCTCTGACTGGTGCTTTACCCCCTCACTACGCTCCGGGCGCTGGCTGTGGTCCCCCGGAACCCCCCACGCCGTGCCGGCCCACACTCGCGGACACCAAGGGCTCCCTCGTGGGAGCCCTGTACTCGCTTGCGGGGGTGGCGCAGGCACCCGCGGACGCTATGACCGCGCATCGGTGCCGCCGCGGCAGCCGAGGGATCGTTACTCCGGTAGCTAATAAAAAGCGTGTCGCCACTTTATACAGTCTCTACTGTTTAATCTAATAACTGTAATTTTAACATACATACATTTCCTTATTAGCATATATATAATATATACACATAACTAGTAATTAACATCACACATGAGGAACATATCAAATATATATTAGAATTGTTTACAAATCCACTGTCCTACAAGTAAACGCTTCATCCAACAGATCAATATAATAATCCATCTTAATTAATCCTCATGACTTCCATATAAACCAACATAAGCATTCTCCATCAAACACAGTACATTGCAATTACATGTATCATGATTGCATAAAAGCTATGCACCATAATACATTCTGCAAATGAATGTAACAATTCATTGCAAGCAACTGTACCAGTAGTACAACACACTTCCAACCAGTCAACTATTTTCCCAATAAAAGTAACAAAAATCAATATATACTGTAAGTACCCCAACCAGAAAACAATTTAAACCACAGCTAACCCTTACAGACCAAGATTACATCTATCTAATGTAAAAAACATATACATGATACACACATGGAAGCATGCAATAACCCACATACATACACCCCCTGTGTATTTAAAAATACATAACAATAATACATGACTACATATTTTTATTGTGTGTTTAAACCTTCTGCCTTCCCACTGTAATCTATGTAAAAAACCTCCCCTATGTTGTGAGCTCCCTGCCTTCACTGTAATCTATGTAAAAACCCTCCCCTACCATATTGTGACTGCTAAACTTACTGCTTGGACTACTGTGTAGGGCACCTCACCCCTAGTGTTCGAGTTAAAATCTGCCTGGCCTGTGTTTTCTGTGAAGCAGTGTACTGTATGGAACTGTGGGTGGGGGGATCCCTTGTCAATACCCACCCCCACTACCCACTACCCATGGCCCCTCCTCTGCTTGCTGCATAACCGAGACAAAATTAAATCCAAAGTAATGTCCCCTAACCCCTTAATCCCATAGCGGTTATTACCGCTACAGCATGTAAGGGGTTAACCGACCCTCACCCACCACTCGGATGCCTACATTACCCTCCACATAACCCCACCCCCCCGTTAGGCCTAACCACCCGTCAGTACCACAAGGGAGGCCTACCCACATACCGTTTGGGGAAAACACCCCAAACCAGTACCACAATAAAAAACAGTACACATGACCACAATAACAGCATTATTTTATTAATACATTTTTACCCACCTGTGCCCCCCCCCCATAATCAAGATTTTCCTTTTACATACAGGGTTCAAATACGCAGCCCCACGCTAGTCCCGTGGGCTGGGCAGGGCACCTGGACAGACATACAGTTTACCAGCAGCCCTTTTTTACCAAGGTTGGAGGCTGCGGGTTTGGATCCTGCCAGCACCATGGCCCCAGTGTGGTACTCCTGGTGGCACCGTGGGCAACAATTGGGTCCCCACGGTAGGACAAGGATGTCTGGGACCCCGGGTCAAACCCATCATTGTCTGCGGGCCTCGGGGGTGTTTCCCATGGTGGGTTGGATGAACTCACGGTGTCACTAGCGGTCCAGCGGTTGCCCCCACAGAAGTGGGGACCACAAAAAATCATCATCTGCCCGGGTCCACGCGGCGGTGCCCCTCACAGAAGTTGGGACCACACACAACTAAAGATCGTCCAAATCCCCGCAGACTACGGGTCTCCGGTGCCCCCACAATAAGTGGGACAGCACATCATCATCGACCGCATGGTCACCCGTTGGAACCACCAGCCGCCTTGCGGATATAGCCTTGGGATACACGAGAATACCCGTGTCTCCATAGGCCCACGCAGAACCACGGAACAAACCCTGAATGTAAAAAAATACACCTGGCCTATACATCAATACATACACCCCCCCCCAACACTACGTACATAATGTGCAAAATACTATTATCCCAGATATGGATTAATAGAATTAATTACCATTATTAAAAACATTGCTAGCTCATATATATACACACGATGAACCAATATACAAATAAATGTAGAAGGGTTATCAAAAGCACTGTCCTACAACCAAACACTTCTCCATAAGGACGTTACTTTTATGTTTCTCTCATATTTATAGAATTTTAAAGGTATGGGTTATATAATGTTTTTACCCGAAACCCATTACATCATTTCATTAAGGGAATGGTAAGGTTCCCTACCTTCTATATTATTCCATCAGGGAACCTTGTTCTAATCGTGAATTATTCCAATAGGATTCTCTACCAGTTTCTAAATGTTTTTTACAATGTTACCCCCTCCTTCTTTCTTTTCTGATATTTCTCAATACCCCAACTGAGAGTTTCTGATTGCCGCCTTGTTCACATTCCGAACAACGTTTTGATACAGGGGTGTTCCCTTGTAATTTTTACGTATCAACTGCATGTTCTGCACCTAATTTTTAGTGCCCTTGTGGTCTAACAACAAATCTCAATTACCAAAGCCACAATTGATGAGAGTACACTTACAAATGTGGTAGTTACACCCCATTACTAAAATTGTGTGTTTTTTAATAGTGTGGCGTTTATGGCGACTGTTGGGAAAAGATATGTCGTTGGCCGGTGGTTTCATGAATTGACACCATGTTACAGTGGATTACCCATCTGAAGGATGCCTTTGGTCAAGAAATGCTTACACTCTTTGCTAAAATGGTGTTTGATACCTACACTTGGGGGATTTAAAAATGTTGTGCGATGTCACTTAGATCGTCTATATAAATTTGGGACCCCGTATTTGTCTTGTATTCCTTAAGAATGGGATCCTCCTTAACAATTCCCAAGTTTTTAACAATGTTATTTACGGACGCGTTGCTTGATTTTATTATAGTTGGTTGAGATGAACAAAGGACACGTTCCGTCTTGTTTATTGTCTATTTCTTATGTGTAGCTGTGTTGGCCTCCCCTCCCTTGCTCGGACCCGGGGACGGCATTTAAGGTTTCTCGTTCAATGTCTTTGACTTCCTGTAGGTAGTTGGAGGGGTCTTCCGCAATTTCCCCTCTCAATAAATTGTTTGTCAGTTTCATCAGGGACTGCGTCACGAAGCTGCTCAAGCGTCAAGAGTAGAACAGTTCCGCCTCAGTCTGAGTCGTACTGTTCCTTGGGTATCCCTTTATTAAAGCATCTGGGGTGGGCAATGTCCGTCTAAGGAAATGAGGTATTTCGAGAATTTGGTTTCTTAATAAATGTCCGATGTTTTTAACAATTGTTTGGTTGATGTCAATGTAAAAAGACGGGGCCAGGTAAGTTATTGTGATAGTATGATAATCAATAGTGAGTTATATCAAAAAAGTGTTTATTATTCAAGTATTCTATACATTCCATTAAACAGTTGTCAGTGTGCTCCCGTGCAAATAAAAAATAAGGTCGTCAATAAAAAGTTATTAAAAAATGATAGTGTGGCATATAAGGTTTGATTACCAAAAATTGAAATTATTCTCCACCACCATAAAGGGGTGGCATAAAGAGGGGGCAAAATTGTCCCCCATTGCCGTCCCCGAAGTTGCAGAATTAAAATTTGTGATCAAAAAGAAATAATTGTGCGTGAAGTAAAAAAAAAGTATTGATTCCATTATAAAGGTGGTTGTCTAACGATTTGCTTGCTAACTGGACATTCTATTTAAAATGGCGGACAGCTGTCCAGGCAAGTTTTCATGTTGAATGAGAGTACCAGGCCCCGACCCTGGAGGACCAAATTCCATAGTGCCCACGGGAGTCCTGATTTACAAACTAATAGGTTGTACATTAGGTGTTAGAAGGTCCCCCGGTCCAGAACAAAGGGAGGGCAAGTCCTAAACAAAGAGTTGCAAAGTATTGCATTCACAGATTGAGACAAACCACTCCCAAAGACTCACCAATACTAGAGACTATGGGCGACCAGGAGGGAGTCGCCAAGTCTTATGGATCTTGTTGGGAGATGGTGGTTATAGGGAATGATAGGGGTGGTGATAATGATAAGCTGATTCATTTTAGTCAAAACATGTGTGGCCTGTCCCCAGATCTTAAGCTCAAGGAGTTCCCTCAAAACAAAACAGTCTTGGGATCCCGTGGTAGCACAGAATAGGAGGACAACATCTCCAAGTTGGCGAAACCTTCCTTGAACGTTTAGGTCTAGTCCTTACTTGTACCACCACCAGCACACTTTGTCTGCAGTTCTTTACTTACTACCATCGAATTTTCCTTGTAGTGACTTGTAATGGCAATTCGTCTCCTATTATCTAAGGTTTCATACTAGAAGGAGCGAAAAGAAAGGGAAAAAAAACAAAAAGCCTGAGCCAACAATAGAGATCAACGGACCACAAGTTATCAAACCTATTAGGATATGGACCTTTGGCAAATTTGTGGATAAAAATATAGATTTTCTTCTGAGTTTGGGATTCCCAGTCTCCTAAAAGTGTGTGCAGTGTCTTCTAAAGTGTTACTTCTAAACAAAGAGATATTACATGTCCCTAAGTATACACTGCATCTCTAAAATGAGGCAACCGTTCCTGTATGGGGGAAGGCGGGTGGTGAGCAAGAAGGATGGTTAATTTAACATATGGGTTTGTAATCACAAAGTGAACCCATGGAGTTGTCCGCCGCTGAGGCACACCTCCAACTATGTGAGTGATGGAAGAAAGATTTTCTTTAAAAGTAAGTTTACGCCCACAAAACTTATGGACATCGACCACTTACACCAAAGAAGAGGATCGATGTCCATAGTGGAGCAGATATTTTATCCTTTATAAGGAGTGAGGTATCAGCCGGGGACAGGGACAACTCTATACCAGAGATATTGAAAAATTATTGGTACCAATAATAATCTTCTTTCCTTTTGTTTGCCTCCTCTCTTGCATCCGTGTGCTTTTATTCCCCCCCATCCTTGTCCCTCTTTCGTTTCTCTCCTGAACATTACATGATAGTTTTTTGACTGTGATCGTGGTTAATTATCACTCGCTTTAGAAGCGTATTCCCCGGGAGCAATGACATCTGAGGACGCCTTCATCTCGGGATGATCAGATTCCCCGTTGAGTATGTTGATCGTTTTCCATATCCATTAAAAAAGAGACAGAGTGTGATGTAGTCTCCCACTCAGACAGTTTGAGTCCCCACCTTGATAGTCAAAGTACGTGGTTTTTAAGATAGATTTACTTGGGGTCTGATCTACGTGATTGATGGTAAGATGATCCCTTGAAAAACGGGCAAACACAGGAACAAGTCCTCTGCCAGTTGTAGATTTGATTTTTTCGTATTCTTACGATCACGGGATAATATTGTTTTGTTACGTATCATGATTGTCTATTTCAGCCCTCTCCACTCTTTTTTTTTCTTCTTGGATAATATTCTGAGGTCTTACTAGTAAAAGCCCTCAATGTCCTTGGAATCTCGAAGCTGATCCTGAAGCTACTTTAAATCTGGGTTGTGTCTAGGGTTGATTTCCTTTGAATTTATGTGCAAAATAATCCCATTAGGCCAAAGGAACAGGTTCAGCTGGTGATCCACTGTTCTTCAAATTATTGTCAGGGGAAAACCAAAATGTTGTGTGTGATTTCTCATTCTAAGGCCCCGGATGGAATTCTGTTTCATTTTAAGGAATTCTCAGTGTAGCCTACAATTGTCCCACAAGATTGGGTTTTGTAGATCAACCAACCTTTCTAAGCTTTTGGAAATTATTTTTAAACAAGATATCATTTGTGTCGGTTTTACGCTACAATTTCAAAGACTCGGAGGGTTTTTTTTACCGTATCATCTCCACAATTAAAAGTGTATGCAAACTGGGGTTGTATTCTCTTGTAGATCCTCCATATCATTCCATTAGGTGCCCACAAATAATGGAATAATGTCCAATTAAAACACAATTGGAAGGAAATGCACACGGACATCGCTCGTATGTAGAACAAACGATTGATATATTCAGATAATAATTCCTAATTCATCACCAGTCCACTTTGCACGCGCTACCATAAGGTGAACCCATAATTGTAGTTGTATGATGTGCTCAAGTGCTGGGGGCTGTATTAAAGAAGGGAGTAATGCGGGGGTAATAAAAAGTTGTTGCTCTAGTACTGTGCCTTTTAAAAGGGCCATAACGGTTACCTTGAAGGTTAGATTGGGTTGCCAAAAGACAGCCCTCCTTTCCTCATTAGGTAGCCCAGGTTAGTACTCACTGTAAATTCTTTCTTCCCGTCTCCCTTCCAAAGGTGCAGCCGATAGGGTGAGATCCAAAAGCGTAGGGGTGTGCAGCGCACAGCAGTATGAGGAGGAGCAAGGTCTTGCAGTAAAAGCGTCCTTTATTAATAATTCATGGTGTGGGGACAACAGCAAACCTTCAACGCGGTTCGTTCAAAGGAACTTATCAAAAGGGCTGTGGCATATTAAAAACAACAATTAAATACAGCTGACTGCGATTTTCAGCCAAATCGTGACCGATTCAATAATGCGTTTTAACCAATAAAAATCGTGGTCCTCGCGGCATGCGCGCGCGGGCCAAACTCTATGGTAAACTCTATGGTTTACTGATCCCGCGCATGCGCGCGGAGCCAGGACACACTGTGAATTAAACTTATTTCCTTACCATTTCGCGCACTGCCGCGCCGGGCGCCAGAGTGTCAGGGATCCCCACTGCCAGCCAGCCGTTGTATTATCAAGCAGGAGGGAACATACGCCCTCCGGGGGGGGGTCTTCGTGTGAAACACGCCTCTGGCCAATGCGTGGTGATTCCCCCTCCTCCTGGTCGCGCTGCGCAATGGATTCACGTACTAAATATAATTTAAATCAATCCCTGTCAGGGAAAGAGGACAGGGAGTGAGGTATTGAAACCTACAAAACTCAATTAAGTAAATGATTTGAATGGCTGAAAGGCAGTAAGTCAAGCTGATTATAATAAAATGACATATAGGAAAAATGTGAGTATTGAATATACATTCAAGTCATCATAAATACTTTTGTAAACAAAAAATATATGTGATATATTGTAAGAAACATATACAAGGACAATTATTATTACAAAATTATATTAATCCAACAAAATATATTAAATGATAAATTATATAATAAAACATTTTAAAACAACAATGTATCTGTGCCTAATTTAACAACAGCAATTTGCTGCCGATGGATTGGAAAAAGATGATCATGTGAATTTCTAGTTTAATACTCAAGTGTATTCCTATCAATGGGTGGCGTATTATACATGTTATATTTTAGATTAAATTTTTAATTTGAGCACCTGACTGACTCAGAGTTAGCCTATCTAGAAGATTCTTTAAAAATACTGATTATGGATTAACAAAACAGAGTGGCTATATAGAATCTTGCATATATTCATGAGGTGTGTACTAATTTTAGTCATAATGATATTTTGTAGGGGATATGGAAATGAATCCCAATAAAAGGACTTAGTTATGTTTCTCTCATCTATTTATAGATTTAAGGTATGGGTTTATGGTATATATAATGTTTTACCCGAAACCATTACATTCATTTAAGGAAATGGTTAATGTTCCATTCTATATTTATTCCCTCAGGAACCTTGTTCTTAATGTGAATATCCAATAGGATTCTTCTACAGTCTAAGTTTTTACCATGTTTACCCCCTCTTTCTTTTCTGATTTCTTTCTCATACCCCACAAATGAGAAGTTACTGATGCCGCCTGGTTCACATTCCGAAAAATGTTGGTACAGGGTGTTCCTTTCATTTTACGGTTTCAACTGCAATGTTCTTGCATCCTAATTTTTAGTGCCCTTGTGGTCCTATACTCCCTTCCTTTAATACAGCCCCAGCACTTTGAGCACCATCATACAACTTACAATTATGTCTCAGGGAACCCCCTGATCACTGTACTGTACAATATTATTAAAAAGACAGAAATGCTGCTTCTTTACCATGCGCATGCGATAGCTAAAGAATGATCTTTAATGAGTGTGTGTTTATTTCACAGTTGTACATTGGCAGGGGGGTCTCCGGAGCTGAAGCGCACACAGGTTTCAGGTCTGGGGACCCCGTGCCCCCCGGAGATACAGGCCCCTTTAGAGGGGTGTGGGGTTTACCCTCGCGCTTGCTGGTTACAGGGCCGCGATCCGTCGATCGGGACGCTTTAAAACGCAGAGCACTCAGACAATCCGAAAAACAGGCCAGGCAGATTAACACACATACACAAAGGGGGAGGTTTTTTACATAGCTTGCAGGGGAAGCTTAACGCACACACACAAGGGGGATAGGGGAGGGGGGTTTTACATAGATTAGAGAGAAGGCAGGGCGTTTTAAGCGGAAGAATAGGGGGAGGTTTTACTAGATTAGAGAGAAAGCAGGGAGTTTAACACAGACGTGAAAAATATGTATTGAATGTATTACTTGTTATTATGCCTTAACCCTTCATTGCTTAGCGGCTATCCGCATGGTAATGACGCAGCATTTTCCGTATTATTTTTAATATATATTGATCAGGAGCAGGGGGGGGGGGGTTGGGGTCCCTGAGGGGGGGGGTTCTGAGCATTAATTGGGCTCGGGAACCCCTGCTCACTTTACAATATTATTAAATTAATGCTTCTTTACCATAGCGCATAGACGCTAAGTAGGTAAAGAACGAGTGTTTATTTATACTGTATATTGTATGTGTTTTATTGATAGTGTACATGTGCAGAGGGTCTCCAGAGACGAAGAGCGCACAGGTTTAGGTCTGGGGACCCCGTGCCCCCCGAGATACAGGCCACTTTAGGGGGTGCCGGTATCCCTCTGCTCTGCTTGGTTTACAGGCCGCCGGTCCGTGATCGGGACCACTTTAAACGCAGAGGGGAAACCGGCACCCCTAAAGGGGGCCTGTATCTCGGGGGGCACGGGGTCCCCAGACCTAAAACCAACGCGGTTCAGCTCCCGGACCCCCTGCACATCTACACTATCAATAAAAATGTATTTCATAATGTATTTATTGTCATTTATTTATTTATTTTTTGGCGGCCTGCGTGGTAATGTGTGAGGGTGAGGGGGGTGGGCGGGAAGGGGGTGATGCGACCCCAACAGATGGGGGGCGAGGGCTTTGGGGGGGGGGGTGGGGTAGCGGGAGGGTTAACCCCTTCATGACCGTAGCGGGGGGTATTAACTGCTACGGTCCGTGAAGGGGTTAAGTGCACCCGCAAACCCAACCCCACCCCGCAAGTCCTAAACTCACACCAAGGGGCCAGCCAAATACTCCCTCACCAATCCCCACGCTACACACATAAAGCGGGGGCACGGTGGGGTTAACCCCTTCATTGCCTTAGCGGCTATCCGCTATGGTAATGACGCAGCATTTTCCGTATTTTTTTAAATATATTGATCAGGAGCAGGGGGGGGGGGGGGGTTCCCTGAGCATTAATTCTGGCTCAGGGAACCCCCTGCTCATACAATATTATTAAAATAATGTTCTTTACCATAGCGCATTAGACGCTAAGGTAAAGAACGAGTGTTATTTTAGTATTACTGTATGTGTTTTATTGATAGTGTACATGTGCAGAGGGTCTCCAGAGCAGAAGCCACAGGTTTCAGGGTCGTGGGGACCGTGCCCCCCCGAGATACAGGCCACTTTAGGGGGTGCCGGTATCCCTCTGCTGCTTGGTTTACAGGCCGCGGTCAACGTGATCGGGACCTGAAAACGCAGAGGGATACGGCACCCCCTAAAGGGGCCTGTATCTCGGGGGGGGGGCACGGTCCCAGACCTAAAAACCAACGCGGTTTCAGCTCCGCAGGACCCCGCACATCTACACTATCAATAAAAATGTATTCAAATAATTTTTTAATGTGCGGATGTTTGCGCAGAGAGAGAGGCCAGCAGATCTCTCTCTGCTGCAAACACATCTCGCCCCCGCCCGCCATACAGTTAGTATCATTTATGTATGTGCATATATTACAGTACAAGACAGTACTGTACAGTACTGTGGTTATAGGGCTTACAGGGGTTCGTTGTGTTATAAGTATATACAAGTATTATTATACAGTATACATATAGCATGATACAATTCATTATAGGGGACGGGCTTCACAGAGAATAGCTCGCAAGCGCCACCAGTGTATTTTGACGGCATTGCCAGTATTGTAACCAGCCGGATCTAAAAAGTACTTAAAGTCGGCCGAGAAATAACGCAATTGTACTTCTGGCAGAAAACTATCAGAAACCTGAATAAACCCGAGTATCCCGAGAATTCGCGGGGGGGACTAAAAAAACAAGCCCCGTGGTCGAATAAAGTGTGTCGCCAGCTGTAATAGTACAGACGAGACAGAGAGAAAAGACGATGCAGAGGAGGCAAGAGAGAGCCAGAGGGCCAGGAGAGATATATATACAGTATTAGACTATATTATATATAAATATATATATATATATATATTAATACACACGTGATATACAACCCATGATAAACCAATATATACCAGTACNNNTACAGTACAAATAAATGTAGAAGGGTTATCAAAAGCACTGTCCTACAACCAAACACTTCTCCATACATACACACTAAATTAAAATCAATTTCCTTTAATATTCATAACTGATCTCTCAATCTAAATCATCACTAAACCTCTGAAAAGCCATTTAAACAACTTACATTCCAATATAAATGATGCCTAAATATCTATGCACCATATACATTCTGCAAATTAATCAAACATGTAAACAAAAATCAATTAGCAATCATTATTTACATCCCTAAACAATTCACACTAGATCCCGAACAATAAAACCATTAACAAATTCACGCCTAGAGCAGAACAATTAAGCCTTTGAAAAAATATAAGTACCGACAAAAATACAACCTTTACAAACCAAGCCTATCCCTGACCTTCCTCAAACACACAATACAATACCAAGGAATACATCTATCTAATTTTAAAATACTTTAAACTCACAATAAAGCATACTGTAG
Source organism: Ascaphus truei (assembly GCA_036426205.1). Taxonomy (NCBI): domain Eukaryota; kingdom Metazoa; phylum Chordata; class Amphibia; order Anura; family Ascaphidae; genus Ascaphus; species Ascaphus truei. Next base: position 59,661 of record WSYH01002385.1, read on the forward strand.
CAGCATACACAAAATAATTTAAAACACATCTAATCCAGCTTTTAAAACAACATCATTTCTTACCCTGTACTGTACTGTATGTATATATATATCTCTAGACATATATACATACATACATACAGTGGCAAGAAATGATATACCACAACAAAAAAAAAAATACACATGTTAAAAAACCTTTTGAAAAAATTAACAAGTTAAATAAAATACATTTCTTTACTGTAGTTCACTTACCATTACTTGCCCCCACCGACTCCCGTTGCGCAGCTTACTCACGAACCAATCCACGATCAGGAACCCATAAAATAATAAACCTGAAAATAATAAACATTAAACTAAAAATCCAAACCAATCCACGGGTCTTCTATTTGTAATCCATCTTCATCTGTGTTCTTCTTTCTTCTATCTCCTTCCAGCGGGGCGGGGTGGAGTCTTCTCCCCGTCTGCGGCCACGCCCTGGTCTTCTTTCTTGGCCGGAGGTCCTTCCTCCGCGGCGTCTGGCTTCAAAATGAGACGACATAGGCTTTTAAAGGCCTATGACGTCACATTTTGCGTCATGGTTCCCACGGTCCTGATTGGACCGTGAAAACCATGTATTTTGGCCGACAAAAAAAAAATGATGACATCAAATGATCACATGGTATGGTAGCCAATCAGAGAGTGGGAACTCCATCCCTACTCTGATTGGCTACCATACCATGTGAGGGCGGCTATGTGCCTTTTCATGACGTCATCTTAAAGGCAATTGAAGCAAAGCCATTCTGATTGGCTGTGCTTTCATTCCCTTTAAGTGACGTCATCATTTTTTTTTTGTATATATATCTCTCTCTCTCTCTTTCTCTCTGTCTCTCTGTATATATATACAGTATATATATATATATATAGTTGCATGATGAAGCCAAAGGACAAATTCATGGGTGAGGGTGGGCATCGGGCCTGTGTGGCTTAACCCCTTAATCACCTTTGCGGTTATTATCTGATAAGGTGTTTAAGGGGTTAATTGATATCTGAATGTAATTGCAATGTATTGGCTTTTGATTTTTGTTTACTTGGTTGTAGGGCAGTATGCTTTTGATAACCCTTCTACATTTATTTGTACTGTATATTGGTTTATCATGGGTGTGTATATAACGTGTGTGTATATATATATATATATATATAGAGGAGAGAGAAGAGAGAGTGCACGCCCCATAGTGTGTAACTGTATATTTAATAAAGGAAATGGAGGGGGGAGGGGGGGGAAAGGAATCGCACTCACAAGGATAAAAAGGTTAAAAGCGTGTCGTGAATAAATCACCACCATCCGGCTCTTGCTTGTCTTTACTTGTCTTTTGATGTTGCTGTCAGGATACAAACGATCTCTGGTCATCAAGATGTTAAATCAAGCGTGGAGCAAGGGAACCGGCATTAAATGGAGTCCTCTGAAGATCTCTCAGCTGCGTGGCCTGTGACTGTTACACACACGAACCGGCCTGTTCATGCGCAACGTGATGACGCAATGTCCGTGACGCGATGCGTGATGACGCTCCCTGACGCGTTTCGTCACTCTCGGGCGACTTTATCAAAGGGTAGTAGGGAAGGGGCTGAACTCATGCATTATTTATACAGGAAATTGTCCTGACAGCCCGCAAAACACAGCTGAACGAGATGGCTAAAACGAGATGGCTAAAACGAAGGCTAATCAACAATAAAAGACTACATTACAAAACAAATATAAGTACACAAAATAAATATTAGATAAATTTCATATTGACATAAATATCAAGACATGTACTATTACTAAATAACATAAGTGATAATTCTGATTGTAAAACAAGGAGATGAATGGAGAGGTAGATGGATAAATTGTATATATATATATATATATATACTGTATATATCTCTCTCTCTTTCTCTCTGTCTC
>WSYH01002385.1:61573-79798 GCA_036426205.1 Ascaphus truei
ACGAAGTGTCCGTTGCGCCCAAGCAAAATCCTTGTCTTTCCACAACAGTACATAGCCAATCACAAAGGCCAAGTACATTGCAATTACAATTCAATATCCAATAACCCCTTAAAACACCTTATCAGATAAGAACCGCAAAGGTATTAAGGGTTAAGCCACACAGGACCGCTACCCACCCTTCACCATGAATTTGTCGTGTGGCTTCATCATGCAACTATATACATGTAGTACTGTTATCTATCCGAAGAGCCAGAGGTTTAGTGATGATTTAGATTGAGAGATCAGTTATGAATATTAGAGGAAATTGATTTTAATTTAGTGTGTATGTATGGAGAAGTGTTTGGTTGTAGGACAGTGCTTTTGATAACCCTTCTACATTTATTTGTATATTGGTTCATCGTGTGTATATATATATATATATATATACTGTATACCATCTTGTTTGCTGAGAAGAAATGCCATGCAATGTCTTGGGCTGATTGCTGCATGAAACTGCCAGTCCAGCTGGGACTGTTTTCATTATTTTCATCTTTTAAGTAAGTGTCTATATTTTGCCTGTTATTTGTACATCTGTTGTGTTCACCTATCCTAAGGAATAAATACAATTTGTTATATCTTAAGTCTCGTCCCAGTTCAAACCCAGGTATATATATATTTATATATAGTTTTGGTGTAAATTACAGCCTGTCGCAAGCTCTCGTGACAGGCTTGTAATTAACTGTGTTATTGCTGTGGCTGTTACCTGATTTCTTCAAGCGGATAAGACCTAAGTAAATCCTTAATTAACCATACCACTTTTTTTACTCACCATAACTTAACTCTGTATTATGGTTTAGCCTATCCCATAGCCTCTCTTGCATTCCCAGTAAAATCAACCCCACACTGATGAGACCCATCAAGGTCGAAACAGCTGTCTGTGGGTGGTTTTCTGGGTATGCACCTTAACCCTGGCTGTGCTCAAAGCTGTGACCATGCAGCAAGCTTAAGCCTATAGGGAACCATGTTAAAAATGGTTATTGAGGCAAAAAGTGACACTGTGTGCTCATTTGCATGTCATTTCCCAGAATCCCTTGCTGCAGTGGAAGTGCTGTATGCTGGGTGATAATGGGGAAAGGCAGGGTTGCAGACCTGCCTGAGACATGCAGATGAGCATACAGTTATATTTGCATATTTGCTTTCCTGTGGAGGGTTTTTGTCACTTTTTTTACACACCATAACTTAACTCAGTATTATGGTTTAGCCTATCCCATAGCCTCTCTTGCATTCCCAGTAAAATCAACCCCACACTGGTGAGACCCATCAAGGTCAAAACAGCTGTCTGTGGGTGGTTTTCTGGGTATGCACCTTAACCCTGGCTGTGCTCAAAGCTGTGACCATGCAGCAAGCTTAAGCCTATAGGGAACCATGTGTTGCTTCTATTTGCATGTTCATATGTCCCAGAATCCCTTGCGCAGGGGACGACGAAACACAAGGGACAGCTTCACGCGGGGCAGAGGGGAGACTTACGATGTGAAGGGGAAGCTTTCCTTTTCGCTGTTGGGCGGGAATAAGTGAGGGACAGAAATGGCTGAGGTGTGGAGTGCGTGGACGTGACTTGCTGCAGTGGAAGTGCTGTATGCTGGGTGATAATGGGGAAAGGCAGGGTTGCAGACCTGCCTGAGACATGCAGATGAGCATACAGTTATATTTGCATATATATATATATATATATATATTCCCCAATTATTGAGCAATAACAATACAAACCGGCGCCTTTAAAGTCCAAAATAGGAACTATTGTGGAGTCCAAATATGAGACAAAGTTTACTACAGGAGAGTCCAAACTTCAACTGCAGGCTCCACAGCAGGGGTTTACATACGTGATTCAAATGAGATAAAAGAAAAGAAAAACGATCATAGTGCAACAATGATAAATGCAAACATTTAGGACTCACAAGACAAGACAAACATAAAACAATGACAGGTAGGCTGACTAATATTAATAAGGAGTAAATGTAATAGACAACTAAAAAACGCTTGAAGCAGATTTCGGATCCGGTTGGAAAACCCGGAATCCTACTTACAAGATGTCCAATACAAATCAGCAGTGATGCAAGGTGATGGAACTCCGGCAGCAGCTATTCGTAGACTCGTGGCAATCAGGCAGATGCTCCGATCACTTCCTGGGTTCTGTATCCGGATGTACGTCACCCTGGGTTAGTCTCCGGTTTCTCCTGATGCTTGCTGCCACTCCGTTGCCGGAAGTGCGTCACGGGAGGCGGGACAAATGTTCGAAACTCCCTTCTCCTGCTCAGATCTCTGGACAAACTCCTGTATTACTCTGCTGACAAGCTAGTACTCTCTCTTCCAACTGGAACCCCTGATGAAGTGCGCATGCGCACGAAACGCGTTGGGCAGTTGGAAGAGAGAGTACTAGCTTGTCAGCAGAGTAATACAGCAATACATACACCCTCCCCCCCAACACCTACAGTACAATAATGTGCAAAATAACTATTATCCAGATATGGATAATAGTTATTTTGCACATTATTGTACTGTAGGTGTTGGGGGGGAGGGTGTATGTATTGAATGTATAGGCCAGGTTTTTTTTTTTTTACATTCAGGGTTGGTTCCGTGGTTCTGCGTGGGACCTCTGGAGACCACTTGCGGGTATACTCGGGTATCCCAAGGGTATCAGGCTGATGGTTCCACGGGTGACACATGCGGGGATGATGATGTGTGGTCCCACTTCTGTGGGGGCACCGCCGACCCGTAGGTGCAGGGATGATGATGTGTGGTCCCACTTCTGTGTGGGCACCACGGACACGTAGTGAGCACCCGTGAGTTCCCCAGACACCGAGGGAACCACCCGAGGCCCCACAGACACCTGTGGGTCTGTGCCGGGGCTCCCAGACATCCGCGGGCCTACCGTGTGGACCCAATTGTGGCTCACGGTACCCAAGGAGACCACCTGGGGGCCATGGTGCTGGCAGGATCCACCAGCAGGCCTCCAGAACCTGTGTAAAAAAAGCTGCTGGTAAACTGTAGGTCTGTCCAGGTGCCCTGCCAGCCCACCGGGGACTAGCGTGGGGCTGCGTTATGAACCCTGTATGTAAAAGGATAAATCTTGTATTTATGGGGGGGCACAGGGGGTGGGTAATGTATTTAATAAATATAATGCTGTTTATTGTGGGTCACTGTACTGTTTTTATTGTGGGTACATTCAGATATCAATTAACCCCTTAAACACCTTATCAGATAATAACTGCAAAGGTGATTAAGGGGTTAATTGATATCTGAATGTAATTGCAATGTATTGGCTTTTGATTTTTGTTTACTTGGTTGATTCATTTGCAGAATGTATATGGTGCATAGATTTTATGCATCATATATATTGGAATGTGAGGTTTTTCATTGGTTTGTGATGATATACAGTAGATTGGGAGATCAGTTAGGATTTTTAAAGGAAATTGATTTTAATGTAGTGTCTGTATGGAGAAGTGTTTGGTTGTAGGGCAGTATGCTTTTGATAACCCTTCTACATTTATTTGTACTGTATATTGGTTTATCATGGGTGTGTATATAACGTGTGTATATATATATATATATATACTGTATATCTCTCTCTCTCTCTCTCTCTCTTTCTCTCTGTCTCTCTGTATATATATACAGTATATATATATATAGTTGCATGATGAAGCCACAGTACAAATTCATGGGTGAAGGGTGGGTATCGTGCCTGAATGTATCTGAATGTACTTGCAATGTATTGGCTTGGTATTGGCTATGTCTTGTGTGGGCAAGAGAAGGAAGGAAGGCGCTGGCGACGGACACTTCGTATTGATGAGGTCAGTAGTACTTTATTTATTTGTATATGCTAGTTAATGTTTTTAATAATGGGCAATTAATCTATTAATCATATCTGGATAATAGTTATTTTGCACATTATTGTACTGTAGGTGTTGGGGGGGAGGGTGTATGTATTGAATGTATAGGCCAGGTTTATTTTTTTTACATTCAGGGTTTGATTCCGTGGTTCTGCGTGGGGCCTATAGAGACCACCTCCGGGTATTCTCGGGTATCCCAAGGGTATCAGGCTGGTGGTTCCACGGGTGACACATGCGGGGATTATGATGTGTGGTCCCACTTCTGTGGGGGCACCGCGGACCTGTAGTCTGCGGGGATGACGATGTGTGGTCCCACTTCTGTGGGGGCACCGCCGACCCGTAGGTGCGGGGATGATGATGTGTGGTCCCACTTCTGTGGGGGCACCGCGGACCCGTAGTGAGCACCCGTGAGTTCCCCAGACCCCCGAGGGAACCACCCGAGGCCCCGCAGACACCTGTGGGTTTGACCCGGGGCTCCCAGACATCCTTGGGCCTACCGTGGGCACCCAATTGTGGCCCACGGTGACCCAAGGAGACCACCTGGGTGCCATGGTGCTGGCAGGATCCACCAGCAGGCCTCCAGAACCTGTGTAAAAAGGGCTGCTGATAAACTGTAGGTCTGTCCAGGTGCCCTGCCAGCCCACCGGGGACTAGCGTGGGGCTGCGTTATGAACCCTGTATGTAAAAGGATAAATCTTGTATTTATGGGGGGGCACAGGGGGTGGGTAATGTATTTAATAAATATAATGCTGTTTATTGTGGGTCATTGTATTGTTTTTATTGTGGGTACTGGGGGTGGAGTGTTTCCCCAACGGTATGTGGGTAAGCCTCCCTTGTGGGTACTGACTGGGTGGTTAGGCCTCACGGGGGGGGGTTAGTGTGGGAGGGTATGTAGGCATCCCGAGTGGTGGGTGAGGGTGGGTTAACCCCTTCATGACTGTAGCGCTATGGTGATTAAGGGGTTAGGGGACATTACTTTGGATGTTTTAATTTTTGTCTCTGTTTTGCAGAAGCGGAGGGGCCATGGCCAGGATGGGGGGGGTAACGGTATGTGGGTAGGGGGTGAGGGTGGTTAGACCTCACAGTATGCACATTGGGTCCCCCCCCCTCCCCACATTTACATACACTGCACTGACAGCAATGCAGGGAGGGAGATTTACTGTAACAGAAACATCTCTCTGCCTTCAGTGTAATCTGTTTAAAGCCCCCTCCCCCCTAATGTATGTTTCTGTTAAATCTCTCTGCCTTCAGTGTAATCTGTTTAACAGAAACATTAGGGGGGAGGGGGCTTTACATCTCTCTGCCTTCAGTGTAATCTGTTTAACAGAAACATTAGGGGGGAGGGGGCTTTAAACAGATTACACTGAAGGCAGGGAGATACAGGGGATGTACTGTATTGTTCATCATGTATGCTGTTTATTGCAATGCTGTGTATAATGTATAAGGTTTTTTACAATTAGATAGATGTAATCCTTGGTATTGTAAGGGTTAGCTTTGGTTTTAAATTGTGTTTTCTGGTTGGTACTTACAGTATATATTGATTTTTGTTTACTTGATTGGTTAAAATAGTTGACTTCTTTGGAAGTGTTTGTATTTACTGGTACAGTAGCTTGCAATTATATTGTTAACATTCATTTGCAGAATGTATATGGTGCATAGATTTTATGCATCATTTATACAATGTAAATGCAATGTACTGTGTGGATTGGAATGTTATGTTTTATCTTGTAAGATCAGTTAGGATTATTAAATGGATTATTATTATTGTCTGTATAGAGAAGCGTTATTTGTAGGACAGTATGATTTTGATAACCATTCCCCTTTAGGGGGTGCCGGTATCCCTCTGCTCTGCTTGGTTTACAGGCCGCGATCACGTGATCGGGCCCTTTAAACCAAGCAGAGGGATACCGGCACCTCATAAAGGGGGCTGTATCTCGGGGAGCAGGGGGTCCCCCGACCTGAAACCAGTGCGGTTCAGCTCCGGAGACCCCCTGCACATCTACACTATCAATAAAAATGTATTTAAAATAATTTTTAATGTGCCGATGTTTGCGCAGAGAGAGAGCAGCGGATCTCTCTCTGCTGCAAACACATCTCGCCCCCGCCGCCCATACAGTAGTATCATTTATGTATGTGCATATACAGTACTGTATGTGTACAGTACTGTATGTTAGGGGTTATAGGGGTTGTTGTTATACAGTATATATATATATACAGTATATATACTGCATTATAATTCATTATAGGGGACGGCTTCAAAGAGAACAGCTCGCAAGCGCCCCCATGTGTTTTTACACGGCATTGCAGTATTGCAGCCAGCCGGAATAAAATGCTTAAATCCCTGCCGGGAAAATAACGCAATGCACTCTGGCAGAAAACGATCACAAACCTGAATACACCCGGGTATACCCTAATTCGCGGGACTAGCCGAGCGAGAATAAAGTGTGTCGCCACTGTACACTATTTGATCACTAATATAGGAGACATTTAACTAGCTAGTTCTAATAAGTATCCAACTAGCAATTAATTTGTATCCAATATGTGCAGCACCTTGTAACTGGATACTGTAGCATATGGTGCCTTTCACTCAATAGACACCACAATTTATATTGGATATACAGACCCACTACAATGTGTGCATGGTCCAAATTTATACAGATCATATACCTCATAGGGGTGTCATTACCTTTTATGCAGGTTTCTATACAGATTAACCCCTCATCTCCTGATACCTTCACCGCCAAGTGTTACAGTTATCTAGTTACCAACACACGGTACCACCCACCATTCCTTCAGACCCACCCCGGACTATTTTAGATTATGGGCCTCATGCAGTAAGCGCCGAAAAAGTGCAATCGCCAAGTGTTCCGTATCGGCATGATTTTGCCGACTCTACCTCGCCTTGTGCAAGAAGGCCCGAATCTCTTCCGATGAAAGCCGAAAACACTTGTTCCCACTATGCCGATTAATTGCCGATCAGACACAGGTGTATCGGCGAGCATGGCGAGGGCATGTTATGTTCGCCAATTGATCTTCTTTCTGAATCTGCTGATGCTATCATTTTTTTGATTGAGCGGCCCATTTAAAGGCAGCGTTTCTTTATATTCATTCTCTGTGTTGTTGCGAGAGAGAGAGACACACAGAGCTGAGCGATTTGCATATTTGATATTGAGAGAGTTGCTGTGTATTGTGATTGTTTTGTCCTGTGTTGTTTTGTTTACATCTTGTTGTTCTTGTCAGTTTGTAAGTGTTGAGTGTGATTGTGTTAACATTTCTTTTCTGTTCATTGTGAGTGCTATAGGTATGGCCGAGAGGCGTGTGAGGAGTGATGCTGGTGTGAGTTGTACTGGTAGTCGTGTGAGTACGCGTCTGAGTGAACGTGGGAGTCCAGGGAGTGGTGTTGCTGTGAGTGCGACTGGTGTTGCTGTGAGTGTGACTGATGTTGCTGTGAGTGCGACTGGTGTTGCTGTGAGTGCGACTGGTGTTGCTGGGAGTGCGACTGGTGTTGCTGTGAGTGCAACTGGTGTTGCTGGGAGTGCAACTGGTGTTGCTGGGAGTGTGAGTGCTGTTGCTGGGAGTGTGATTGCTGGTGGTGGTGGGGTGTCTGGGGGTGGTGGCGTGTCTGCTGGTGCATCGCTTTTGGAGGCTCTTCCATTGGAAGAAGGAGAGTCCAGTCAGCAGCAGCCAAGCTCTGTGGCTGGACGTGGTCGTAAGAAACGTGTGGAGCGGCCACGTAATCCTCGTTTCAATGATGAGGAAAACAGAGTTCTTGTCACAGGGATTTTGGAGCACTATGACAATCTGTATGGGCATTTAGTAGGTAAGTCAATGTTTGCATTCATTGTGCATAAACTTTGTCTTGTATCTGATGTCACATGTGCTCATTTAAATCTATTAATCTGTAATATCTATCATTTATTGTTCATTGTTACACACATTATCCTTCATTGTTTACACAGAATTTAAGAATAGCTAAAACTAAAAATATTTTGTTCATTGAACATTGACGCTAGTTTCCTTAGTTTTGTATGTCTCCACGTAAATGTAATCGGCATGTGCCACCCATCTGCAACCGAAACAAGCATGTTATGTATCTTTTTCAACAGTTAGCAGAATTTGTCTTGACTCGTAATGAATTTACATATCAAATTAACATTATTTGTATTTATTTCAAGGACGGACTAGTTCAGCCGTGAAGAAAGAAATGTGGGATCAAATCCGATTGTCTGTGTCTGCGTGTGGGAATCATGTCAGGGACTGGACCAATTGTAGGAAGAGATTTGATGATATCAAGGCAACGTTAAAAAAAAAATCCAAGCACAATGGATGCCTGCTTCTGGCACTGGAGGTGGGCCGCCATCAGCAGCTCTAACGCTAACTCCATTGGAGGAGCAGCTGCTTGACAAATTTCTTCCGGTCATCATGGAGGGTTTGCCAGGAGACAGAGATATCGGTATTTACCCTGAACAATTCCCACCAGGTGAGAAATCTTACTGTACTACACGTGTCGTCTCAAAAGTACTCTCTAAATTCGTGTCAAAAAATTAACATTTTATTTATTTTGTTTTAATACTCTCTCTCTCTCTCTTTCTAGCTCTATATCTAGATCTCTCTCTCTCTCTATATATATATATATATATATATATATATAATATCTTGGTGATTCTAAATCCTAAATATATAGATATCATATGTATATATTATATGTGTATGCTCATTTGCATGTATTGTCTGCAATGCTCGCTTACACCATTAATATCCAGCACACATCTGTTGAAATGCAGGAACGGATTATGTGTAATCATATTATAAATATCACACTGTGCCACCTTTTAATTAAAAAAACATTATAAAGCTTTACCCTCTAGGTTTACGCTTCCACTATGGTCAGAGCTTTTAGCACACACAGGGTTAACATGCATACCCATTAAACACACCGACAGTCATGTTTTGTCACATTAATGTGTGTAATCTCAGTCTTCGTTGTTCTATTGTGTATGTGTTAAACAAACTATACTTCCATATTTGATGTATGTGTCTAGTATATACATATAATAGGTGTCGATGTATGTAACACCTCCAAACAGGGCCTTACTGCATAAGAAAGTGTTTCCTGCAATATGTAGATGTTAAAGGCGAACATTATAAACTTTCACGCAGACATTACATTATTGTTTCATCATTTTATTTTGTAGCTTAATGTTGCCTCATGTGAGCAGAGAAATCAACATGTACCCTATATATAGTTACATTAATATACTCATTACGATCAAGTATCTGTGTGTGAAAACAGCGTCAACTCATATGTAATCATAGCATAGAGGTGAACAGAGGGGGGGTGGGTGGGGAAGAGCCAGCTCATGGGGTCATGTTGAGGTGAAGTTTTGGGGGAGGGTTACAGGTGTTAGAAGCTGACAATGTGAACTAAAGTTCATGACCGTCATTTTAAATGCTAATTATATGTCAACTTGTACAATATTTACACTATATATTAAAAATGAGCTTAGTCATTACTGTTTTAAATATCTATTGTAAACTTAGTGATACCCGAGCTTCTCACACCAGCAGCATATTTGAGCGACACACTGCATGTGGTGCTGAGTGTAACACAGATGACGCCATCGACATAGTTAGCAAAATTATTCCTACTCATTTATCCGACCAATTAAACGATGTTAATCAATGATGTGCAGAATTGTAAGCATACAGTATTGATGTAATTTATGGCCCTGATGTCACTTATTCTGCCTCTCATAATACATAACATATGCAGTGTATGTAGAACAGGCCAGGGATTTTTAATACCCATCCGTTCATACATATCTGCCTGAACATTGTATTTATTGAAAAAGATGTATTTTCATAATGTTACCATGTACATTTGTGTTATCATGGATCATCTACAGATGGAGCTAAGCATATCATTGTTGTATCCTTAAATAATGCAGATACTTTAACATCAGTACTCCCACTACAGATAGTGTCATTTGTATATAATGCACAAATTAATCTAGTGCTGTTTATCTTCTCTAAAGTTGCTCCGCAAGCTCCTGTGTCACCTCTGCCATATCATGTGTCCTCACCTGCAACCTCAATGTCATCTTCAAGAATGGAAGGTGAGTGTTACATCTGATGAACTTAGGAATAGTTAATGACACAGACGCGATGTACGGTTTCATGACACAACATGTATTGTGTTCGTTTTCAAAGTAGAACCTAGGAGGTGTGATGTAACAACAATATTCCAATACATCATCAATCACACTGAGTCGAGACGTTATAGCGTGAATTAAGTTTTTGCTTTTATTGAGCATTAATTATACATAATATGTCAACATGTAATGTCTTCCACTATGAGAGCACATATAATTATGCCATAAAACAATGTTCATGTGACATGTGAGTTGATGAATCATGTTTTTTATTTTTAGAACAAGATATTTCCGCTCGGGGACAAATGGACTCAAGTGAACATGAACTTGTGGACACTCGTGGCACTTTCGCAGAAATTGCAGCTTCGGAACAACGAATCTTGGATGAAGACAATCGTCACCATTCTGAAATGATGTCACTGCATGAAAGGATGAATGAAAAGAGGATATCAGAAATGACACAAATCAAAAATGTCATCATACAAATTCCTAAAGAGCTCCAAAATCTCAACAACACTTTACAAGCACTAGTTCTGAATGTAAGCCAAGCCACTCAGTTGATGAGTACAGCAAGAGAGCACCGATTCCATTTTAACCCATCAGAGGATGGATCTTTACGTGTGCTAGTTTTTCTCCAGACCCATCTGTCCTTCATTCACCACTTCAGGATGTTTCAGGTACACTTGCTGGAACTTCTGTGCAGATCCCTGTCAACATAGAAGCGTTGACATCATCTGTTCCAAATATTGAACCGCCACCTACAAATGAGACACGCAAAAGAAAGATTGGTCAACAATTAGAAATTACCAGCTTTTGGAAGAAGATAAAAACACAAACACAAGAAACAGCTCCAGCAGTGCTTCAATGTATCTCCATCCCTAAGCCAGGGCTACAGGCCCCACCAAGTGCCCCTGAGCCAGTGCTACAGGCCCCACCAAGTGCCCCTAAGCCAGTGCTACAGGCCCCACCAAGTGCCCCTAAGCCAGTGCTACAGGCCCCACCAATACATGTTTGATTAATTTGCAGAATGTATATGGTGCATAGATATTTAGGCATCATTTATATTGGAATGTAAGTTGTTTAAATGGCTTTTCAGAGGTTTAGTGATGATTTAGATTGAGAGATCAGTTATGAATATTAAAGGAAATTGATTTTAATTTAGTGTGTATGTATGGAGAAGTGTTTGGTTGTAGGACAGTGCTTTTGATAACCCTTCTACATTTATTTGTATATTGGTTCATCGTGTGTATATATATATACTGTGTGTATATAATGCAGGGAGGGAGAATTACTGGTAACAGAAACATCTCTCTGCCTTCAGTGTAATCTGTTTAAAGCCCCCTCCCCCCTAATGTGTGTTTCTGTAAAATCTCTCTCCCTTCAGTGTAATCTGTTTAACAGAAACATTAGGGGGGAGGGGGCTTTAGGTCTTTACATCTCTCTGCCTTCAGTGTAATCTGTTTAACAGAAACATTAGGGGGGAGGGGGCTTTAGGCCTTTACATCTCTCTGCCTTCAGTGTATTCTGTTTAACAGAAACATTAGGGGGGAGGGGGCTTTAAACAGATTACACTGAAGGCAGGGAGATACAGGGAATGTACTGTATTGTTCATCATGTACATTGCAATGCTGTGTATAATGTATAAGGTTTTTTACAATTAGATAGATGTAATCCTTGGTATTGTAAGGGTTAGCTTTGGTTTTAAATTGTGTTTTCTGGTTGGTACTTACAGTATATATTGATTTTTGTTTACTTGATTGGTTAAAATAGTTGACTTGTTTGGAAGTGTTTGTATTTACTGGTAGAGTAGCTTGCAATTATATTGTTAACATTCATTTGCAGAATGTATATGGTGCATAGATTTTATGCATCATTTATACAATGTAAATGCAATGTACTGTGTGGATTGGAATGTTATGTTTTATATTGTAAAATCAGTTAGGATTATTAAATGGATTATTATTATTGTCTGTATAGAGAAGCGTTATTTGTAGGACAGTATGATTTTGATAACCATTCTACATGTATTTGTATATTGGTTCATCATCTGTGTGTATATATACTGTATACTGTATATATCTATATATATATATATATATATATATATGTGTGTGTGTATACAGTATATATATACACAGTATATACTGTATATGTATAGGGATTGTTATTATATATATACTGTATATATATCCAGTATATATATACAGTATATATTTATTTCTCTTCATGTATTTATTTATTTATTTAGATTTATTTATTAATTGTGGGGCTGCACTGTATCACAAACACACAATATTTGTTTTTGACACAATCACATTCCTTTATTATTCCTATTAAGTTACAATATTACAATCATATTTAGAATTAAAGTTCACAAATTAATGTATAGACTACGTTCAGTTTCACATAAGACACAATATAACACACTAAATTCACATTCACTTCTAAATATTTAAATATTAGTTATTTTAATTCACTTGGATTGCTGCCTCTTAGCTTGTTAGTATTTCTCATCTTAAGCAAAATAGAGCTCTGCTTCTTTCCCCTATTACTCAATGTCTATTAGTTAAACATAGATATTTACAAATACATATTAATCCCTCACACAGTTCAGATATTATACCTAGAATCAGCACCAATATTAGTCGTCATATTGATATATTCAAACAATACTATTGGGATTGGTTATAATCCAGGTCTCTTTTATCCTTATGCTAGATCATTTCTTGCCCCTAATTATATCTATAGGGATCATCTCTCTATAATGATATAGAAAAAACAATTATCATTTAGGAACAATTGTAATTTGACCAATCAGGTCTCCAAATACCCAAATTTGGGTTATATTTGATATATAAATCTATAGCCACATAGAAGTTTTGGCTTGTCTCTTGCAATCATTAACCACTGTTTCATCTCTTCTTTCTAGTTTACATATGGAGAGATACATTAAATGTTTCTCTCTTTTTCAAGCTTAAGTATGTATATATTCTCTTATTATTTATTATATAAAGCACTATGTATTAATTAATTATTGTTTTTTAGGTATCATTACGTTATTTAGATTTATTATATATATGTGATTTATACAACTAAAGATATCATTTTCATATCATTAGTTATAGGCAGGGTATGTGTATATTACATGATAATTAATTTGTTCATGTTCCAAAGAAGACTAGAACATGTTAGATGTCACTCATCTTGAATATTATTATTATTTTATTTATTTATTATTTAATCTAATTATATTTTGTATATTTTTTATATTTTTCATTTTTAATTAGTATTACACAAACGTTGGAATCAGTTTTATTTTCATATCCTGTTCATGTTAGTACGTAATTTGCATATAAATTGTGTAACTACTCCATTTGCAGCAGTATCCTCGTTTGCTGTTATTAAATGCACTAACGTTCTAAATTCTGTTATGTCTAAATATATTATAGTTCTCAACTACATTGCACCAGATATCAACTTGATTTAATGACACCTATTTAATTGAACACACATGTGAGTCATACAATGTTTATTGATATGAGGGACTATTTAACATCAGACAGCCCCTTTGGTGTCCATCCCCTGATGAAATCCGCAAAGGCGGAAGAAACGCGTAGGGACAGTTTACATTGAAACTACGGTGGCTGACCTGCCATGGCACCAGAGAGAGATCGTGGAGACGCAAGTAAAGTCCTTCCGGGTTCCAGTACCACATGCGTGTGAACAATGGCGGACGCACGCTGCTGAGAAGCTCCTTACAAGTGGTTAATATCCATCCTGGAGAAAACGGCGTTCTCAAATACTGGACAAAGAACTAATCTGGAGATTGCAGAGCGGAGGTGACCGTGGAGTCTTCATTTGGTGCAAGGGCAGGTCCCATAAAATGCCTGTTTTTATCAGACAAATTGTACAGTAAGTGTGCATTTGTCTTGTCCATGATTTATTAAAATGTTCATCTGATTTTACACAAGGATCGGGCGCTTTTTCTCTTTTCTTTTTCTAATAGATACTATGGGAACTTGGTGAGCCCAAGAAGAAGCAGCCTGGACCTTTGTTTTATTCATTCATGGACTTCATTTGGACTTAAGTATTTTTTATAGTTCATTGTTTGTAATTTTATGCTATATTTTGCAATTAATATTTAACAGATTATTGCAACATTCTTTTCACATTTTTGCACATTTTTTACAATTTTTTTTTGTTTAATTTTTTTTTTTGTTTGGTTTTTATATTTTTTTTATGTATATTACATTTTTATAATTAACAATTTTTCTCATATAGGCTAGCACTAGTTGGTTCATGTAACTATCTTAATCAATATTGGTAATTGGTGCAACATTTTGGCACACGTCACCAGCAGGGCAGCAATTTGGGTGTGCTGGAAAAAGGTGCGCTGTCTTTAAAACTGTTCATATATATATATATATGTGTATACAGTATATATATACTGCTGCGGCCCCTAAAGGGGGCTGTATCTCGGGGAGCAGGGGATCCCCAGACCTGAAACCAACGCGGTTCAGCTCCGGAGACCCCCTGCACATGTACACTATCAATAAAAATGTATTTCAAATGTATTTATTGTCATTTATTTATTTAGATTTATTTATTTATTTTTTGGCGGCTGCTGTGTGTGTGTATTTTTTTTATTGTGGGTAGCGGGGGTGGGTGAATGGGGTATTAGCCCCAACGGTGCTTGTTTAGGGCTTGCGGGGGGGTAGCGGGAGGGCTTAACCCCTTCATGACCGTAGCGGTATTAACTGCTACGGTCGTGAAGGGGTTAAGTGCACCCGCAACCCCCCCGCAAGTCCTAAACTCACACCAAGGGCCAAATACCCCCCTCACCCATCCCCACTACACACAATAAAGCGGGCACAGTGGGTTAACCCCTTCATTGCCTTAGCGGCTATCCGCTATGGTAATGAAGCAGCATTTCTGTATTTTTAATAATATTGAGCAGGAGCAGGGGGGGTCCCTGAGCATTAATTTCTGGCTCAGGGAACCCCCTGCTCACTGTACAATATTATTAAAATACAGAAATGCTGCTTCTTTACCATAGCGCATAGCCGCTAAGGTAAAGAACGAGTGTTTATATATAATATTATATAATATAGCCGTATGAAGCCACAGACAAATCATGGAGTGAGGGTGGGTATCGGGCCTGTGTGGCTTAACCCCTAATCACTTTGCGGTTATTATCTGATAAGGTGTTTTTAAGGGGGTTATTGATATTCTGAATGTAATGCAATGTATTGCTTGTTGATGTTGTTTACCTGGTTGTAGGGGCAGTATGCTTTTGAACCCTTACTACATATGTGTACTGCTATATGGGTTTATCATTGGGGGAATCGGGGTATATAAATCTTTGATATATAGATATATGTATATACCTCTCTATCTTCCGGTATAGTTAAGTTATTACTATATCATATACTATATATAGATACATGATATAATCTCTTCTTCTCGCATAGATACTATAGATATTAGTTAATGCACAGTATACTATGAAAGCCACAGTACAAATTCATGGGGTGAAGGTGGGTATCGTCCTGTGTGGCTTAACCCCTTAATTACCTTTGCGGTTATTATTGATAAGGTGTTAAGGGGTTAATTGGTATCTGGATGTAATTGCAATGTCTGGCTTTGGATTGCTCTGTTGTTGGACAAGACAAGGATTTTGCTGGGCAACGGACACTTCGTATTGATGAGGTCGTAGTAGTACTTTATTATTGGTATATGCTGTAATGTTTTAATAATGGGCAATTAATCTATTATCCATATCTGGATAATAGTTATTTTGCACATTATTGTACGTAGGTGTTGGGGGGGAGGGTGTATGATGAGTGTATAGGCAGGTTTATTTTTTTACATTCAGGGTTGTCACGTGGTTGTTGCGTGGGCCTCTGGAGACCACCTGTGGGTTCTGGGGTATCCCAAGGGTATCAGGCTGGTGGTTCACGGGTGACACATGCGGGGATGATGATGTGTGGTCCCACTTCTGTGGGGCCGCGGACCGTAGTCTGGGGGATGACGAGTGTGGTCCCTTCGTGGGGGGCCGCCGACCCGTAGGTGCGGGGATGATGATGTGTGGTCCCCATTCTGGGGGGCACACGCGGACCCGTAGTGAGCACCCGTGGGTTCCCAGACCCCGAGGGAACCACCCGAGGCCCCGCAGACACCTGTGGGGTTTGACCCGGGGCTCCCAGAAATCTTGGGCCTACGTGGGACCCAAGTGGCCACGGTGACCCAAGGAGACCACCTGGGCCATGGTGCTGGCAGGATCCCCAGCAGGCCTCAGAACTGTGTAAAAGGGCTGCTGGTAAACTGTAGGTCTGTCCAGGTGCCCTGCCAGCCCACGGGGACTGCGTGGGGCTGCGTTATGAACTGTATGTAAAAGGATAAATCTTGTATTTATGGGGGCCACAGGGGGTGGGTAATGTATTAATAAATTATAATGCTGTTTATGTGGGTCATTGACTGTTTTTATTGTGGGGTACTGGGGGTGGGGGTGTGTCCCCAACGGTATGTGGTAGGCACTCCCTGGGGTACTGACGGGTGGTTAGGCCTCCACGGGGGGGGGGTAGTGTGGAGGGTATGTAGGTGCATCCCGAGTGGTGGGTGAGGGTGGGTAACCCCTTAATGACCTGTAGGCGTTAATAAACGCTATGGTGATTAAGGGGTTAGGGACATTACTTTGATGTTTTAATTTTTGGGCTGTTTGCAGAAAGCGGAGGGGCCATGGCCAGGATGGGGGGGGGGAGGGTTAACGGTAGTGGGTAGGGGGTGAGGGTGGTTAAACCTCACAGTATGCACATTGGGTCCCCCCCTCCCCATTTACAATACTGCACTGACAGCAGAACAAGAAAACATTAGGGGGGAGGGCTTTAGGCTTTACATCTCTCTCTCCATTGTGGTAATCTGTTAACCAGAAAATAGGAGGGCTTTGCTTAGTCTGTTGTATACATATTCTCTGCTTCAGTGTAATAATGTTTAACAGAAACATATGGGGGGAGGGGGTTTATATAGAAACGAATATTAATATATACAGTTACAGTATTATACAATATGATGAACCATATACAAATACATGTAGAATGGTTATCAAAATCATACTGTCCTAAAAGATAACGTATTCTCTATACAAGACAATAATTAATAATCATTTAATAATCCGTAACTGGATTGTTACAATTAAAAATTAACATTCCATGCCACACAGTACATTTGCATTTACATTGATATAATGATGCATAAATCATGACACCATATACTTCGAAGTATATATATGATTAGATATAGATTATATATATACATATCTATATCTATATCTATATATATGTATGTATGACAGTATATATATACACAGTATATACTGTATTTGTATGGGATGTTATTATATATTACTGTATATATATCAGTATATATAACAGTATATATTATTTTCTCCTGTAATTTATTATTTATTTAGATTTATTTATTAATTATGGGGTGCTGTGCGTGAATTTTTTTTATTGGGGGGTGAGGGGGTGTTGGCCCTTGGTGTGGTTAGGACTGTCAGCAAGCAGCAAATAATAAATAAATCTAAATAAATAAATGAAATATAATAAATACATTTAAAATACATTCTTATGATAGTGGTAGATGTGCAGAGGGTCTCCAGAGCAGAACCGCACTGGTTCTAGGTCTGGGACCCCTGCTCCCCGAGATACAGGCCCCTTTAAGGGGTGGCCGGTATCCCTCGCTCTGCTTGGTTACAGGCCGCGATCACGTGGTAGGGCCTTAAACCAAGCAGAGGGATACGGCACCCCTAAAGGGGCTGTATCTCGGGGAGCAGGGGGTCCCCAGACCTGAAACCAACGCGGTTCAGCTCCGGAGACCCCCTGCACATCTACACTATCAAATAAATGTATTTAAATGTATTTAGTCATTATTTATTTATTGATTAGATTTATTTATTATTTTTGGCGGATGCTGTGTGTGTGTATTTTTTTTTTATTGTGGGTAGCGGGGGTGGGTGAATGGGGTATAGCCCCAACGGTGCTTGTTTAGGGCTTGCGGGGGGGTACGGGAGGGCTTAATACCCCTTCATGACCGTTACGGGTATTAACGCTACTGTCGTTGAAGGGGTTAAGTGCACCCGCAACCCACCCCGCAAGTCCTAAACTCACACCAAGGGCCAATACCCCCCTCACCCCTCACCACTATGC
>WSYH01002386.1:0-88437 GCA_036426205.1 Ascaphus truei
TGCTATTCCAGCCTCTGCTGCTGCTGCCGCCGCTATTCCAGCCTCTGGTGCTGCCGCTATTCCAGCCTCTGCTGCTGCCGCTATTCCAGCCTCTGCTGCTGCTGCCGCTATTCCAGCCTCTGCTGCTGCTGCCGCTATTCCAGCCTCTGCTGCTGCCGCTATTCCAGCCTCTGCTGCTGCCGCCGCTATTCCAGCCTCTGCTGCTGCCGCCGCTATTCCAGCCTCTGCTGCTGCCGCCGCTATTCCAGCCTCTGCTGCCGCCGCCGCTATTCCAGCCTCTGCTGCCGCCGCTATTCCAGCCTCTGCTGCTGCCGCTGCTATTCCAGCCTCTGCTGCTGCCGCCGCTATTCCAGCCTCTGCTGCCGCCGCTGCTATTCCAGCCTCTGCTGCCGCCGCCGCTATTCCAGCCTCTGGTGCTGCCGCTATTCCAGCCTCTGGTGCTGCCGCTGCTATTCCAGCCTCTGCTGCCGCCGCTATTCCAGCCTCTGCTGCTGTTGCTATTCGTTTTTTTTTTTTTAAATGACACTAAACTCATAAGCTTTGCTAAATGTTTAAGTACTTCTACTAAACTCATTTCAACTCAAGGCCATTCTCTCCTGTACAAATAAGCACATATATTCAGTACCTAGATATCACTCTTTTCTACAGTCAGTGGTTGCGTATCACAATAAATAAAATCACTCAACTTTGTTTAACTTGGCTAATGCAAAACCACTCAAGATCACTACAGACGCTTTAACACACTCATATCAATCAATTCCTGCCCCATTTACATCATCTGTCTATAATCAATACTCCTGCAAAGAATAATCAGGATTACAGATGTGACTAATGAAACACCCACGTGGCGTTGCACGTTTCACTTTTTGCCAAAAATTATTTTATACCGACATAGGCGACCGCCAAACCGAGCCTCTAACCCTCTTTGAAAAAAGGTGCAGTCTCTCGTCCTAGGACCAACAGTATGTAACCCACTGCCGACATATTTAATGGGTGAAATCTAGAGGAGTTACATCTCCGCAGTTCCAAGCAAACGTACTAAAAGTTCGCAAAACCAGCAAATAATTTGCTAGAACTTTTGGGGTCAAAATTTCTAGTTTAAGGAGCAATCCAAGCAATATCCTAAGTGTGCGGTTTCTTAAATAAATCAGTTCTGGAGTATTACAGATAATAACTTGCTACCTTATTTTATTTTAAAATTCAGCTCTAAATGCCATTTTGAATGAGTTTTAATATACGGGGCACCTTTTGGCTTCTATAGCCGGCTTTAGTTCCCCTCTCCAGCAGTGCAAGATCTTTGCCACACTTTCCTGTTTGGGATCATTTCATCTACAAAGAACTCCTGTTTGATCCGCTAACCGGTAATAGGTACAGCAAGTAGAGATTAAGAAAGCGATAAATGGTAAAATCAACCCGAGAGAGAAAGCAGAAGAAACAGATATAGGTAGAAAAGAGAAGATATAAAAAAATGTTTTTTTAAATGTAGTCCAGATGAGCCACATACGCTAGGATTAAGCTCCGGTGGGGGATATCACACCCAATAAGGTGTTTGTCTCTGGTTGACTTGAGTGGCAGGTAACACTGTATTATTGAGGGTGATACCCAATGTCAGAACTTGATGAAACTGCCCCATAGAGAAAAAAAAAAGAGAAATAAGAGACAGAAAGATAGCGACAGAGCGGCACATCACTCAAGATCGAGACACAGAGAATGCGACAGAATATATATATATATGTTTCTTATTTTTAGTATAAACATAGAATCATAGAGATAGAATAAGATGGCAAACCGAGGGGAAATACAGATAGATATGCAGACAGATGGAGAAAGAACCAAAAAAAATTGTATTTTGCTGACTTTCTTTGATCTATCAAGTAATATCACAGGAAACCAACAATGAAAACGCTGCAAAGACAAATAATGTAAAAGCTGTACCCCTGAAAAAAAAAAAAAAAAGAGTAGAAACAGATGGAGAAAAAGATCAATAAAAGAAGACCTTGTACAGTATTAATATCTACACAGGGAGACAGAGAAACACAGAGAGAAAGACAGATGGGAGAGAGAGAGAGGTAAAGACAGAAGCCCATATTGACTAAAGGGTGCTGAGCTTTAGCACATCGTAGCGGACTTTCATTTGACAGACTTCGGTCGTGTTAAAGCTTAGCACCTTTTACACATTTATACACACTCATACAGGTACAATCACTCACATTTATACACACTCATACAGGCACAATCACACACTCATACAGACACAATCACACACATTTATACACACTCATACAGACACAATCACACACATTTATACACACTCATACAGGTACATCACATACATTTATACACACTCATACAGGTACAATCACACACACTTTCTATTCACACTATACAGATACAATACACACAATTTAATACACACTCTATCCAGGACACAATCACACCATTATACATACAAGACACAATCACATAAATTTATACACCTCATACAGGACCAATCACCCACATTTATACACACTCATACACACAATCACACAAATTTATACACACTCATACAGTACACCAATCACACACTCATACAGACACAATCACACACATTTAACCACTCATAGACAACACCTTATCAACTCACCAGACACATCACAACTTTTTATACACACTCATACAGACCAATGAGACACGCATCACACACATTTATACACACTGAATAGACACGACACAAGTCACCACATTTATACACAGACTCGATACGTTCCAATCACACCAAGGGACATTTCACCTCAAGCACCAATCCACAATTATCACACCATTTAGTACAACAACAGCACTTAACCATAACCATACGGTACAATCACCACTATATATAGGTACAATGCACAATTGTCATCACAGTTACAAACTCACACACACTTATACACAACTCATACAGTGTACAATCACACACATTTATACCACTACTAACGACAATCACACACACATTTTCCCAACGCTCATACAGGTACAATCACACACCATTTTACCACACTCATACAGACACACATATCACACCTTAATACAGTCATCATACAGATACAATCTCACACACATGTAATACAACACTCATACAGGTACAATCACACACACTTTATCACACTAACAGGTACAATCACACAACCATTATACACACTAATACCAGGTACCAATCCACACACCTTGTATACACACTCTCCACGACCAATGCACACCTTTAAATAGCGCGGACATTTCCCCATGGTACACTACACAGCGTGAACAATGCCCAGCCGAACTCCTGCATCGCGCAAGAACATTGGAGCACTTTCTCCAATACAACATCACCGCTCCCGTTTCGGGGTTCCTCACGGTATCATCAACCTGCAACTGGGACTTCTATCTGTCTACTGGCGTCTCCGTGCGCAGGGCGGCTGGACAGAAACGCCGCCTTCCCCCTTACCTTGGTCGCCTGGTCTCTCCTCCTCTCAGCTGTTCCTCACGTGGCCCTTCGTACGTTCCATGGGCCGTAAGGCATGTACAAGCCACAGCGAGGGCAGGTCCAGATGAGCGCAGGCAGTCGCTGTACAGTCCTTGTGCTCTGCACACAACACAGCATACACCCCCATTACCACCCCCGAAGTCCCTACCATTATAAAGATCCTCTGGTACGCAGGGACCCCTTTACTGTAATGCGTGCTAATGCAATTATTCCCTATATTTTTAAATGTATTTTGTATTGTCGGTGCTGCCTATATTGCCCACGCGTCATCCCTTATAATGAAAAGGGATATCAGCAGCACAAGTAAAAGGTTCTTTAAACATAATATGGTTTTTACCAATAATTTATATGGTAAAACCAAGTGACAAACACCCTCCACAGCAAAGCTAAGCAAATGGAATATTACTGTGTGCTCATTTGCATGTCCTTAGACAGGTCAGCAACCCCGCCTTTCCTTCCCATTATCACCAGCACCCAGGCCCAGTGCTTTCACTTGCAGCAAGGGATTCTGGGAAATGACATGCAAATGAGCAAACGCTCAGAGTTTGAAAATGCAAGGCAAGCACAAGCTTTACAAGGGGACCTGTTTAATGGTTTTGAACGAAAGAGTGTGATAGTTTGCATATTCTTTCCCGATCCCTTGCTGCAAAATGGAAAGTGGCCTGGGTGATAATGGTGAAAGAGCAGGTTGCAGACACTTCCAAGACAATCAAATGAGCATATAGTAATATTTCCATTATATTACTATATAATATAAATAAATCATGTGGGCCGCTGTATGTATATACATATAATCCACACACAACACCAAATGGAAATAGCCGTGTTGATCTCAGTGCATACGTGCAGAATAAATGAGTTTTCTTCAGTATGTGAGTACCTTTTTTATTTGGACTAACAATTATGTCAATGGGCCAAGCTTGGAGAGTTCTCCGCTCTTCTTCAGGTCGCAATACGGATTTGCGAAAGGAATCTACTAACTAAAACGGCTAAACAGGGTTTAGAAGGCATGAAAAAAAAAAACAGATTTAGCTAAGGGCTGGTGGGAATGGGACTCCCCTTTTTTTTCTGCCTTCTAACTTCTTGTTTTAGCATTGACACTTGTGTCAAATGTGGGGGTCCAGTGTGGGCCGTGATATACATGGGCGTGTAATCTGTTTGTGTGTATGTATGTATATAATCATTGTTTGTGTGTGTGCACATGTATATATCAGTGTGTGTGCGAACGCGTTATTAAGCATTGTATGTCATGTATGGTAGGTAGAATATCAGTATGTGTGTATCCAGCCATTGTGCCTGTGTGAATCTGTTGTGTGTGTGTGTGTGTGTGTGGCCAGAGGTCCTAATACTACAGTAGGTATAGATTGCCTGAGGCTGGGCACTCAGCTCTTCCCCACTCACAAGTCAGCCAGTTTAAGTCAGGAAGCGGGTCACATTGTATCCCGCCTTTATGGGATCAGCTTCATGTTCCTCACTGCTGAACACCCCGGGCAGGCTGGGAACCTGTCGACTTTCTGAGGTCCCACGTCAGTTCTGGGTCGCTACACCAGCCAGCTGCCGCATGGCTATAGACTGGCCTGCAACAACAAGCCAGATAGTCAAACCACCATCAGGTACTCCTGGTGTTCAACATTAAGCAGCATTACTCACTGGTGTGTCCGAATAGTTAGTGGCATAAATCAATCAGGGTTTTCAACTAGAGAATTGTTTTTTTACTGGAACAATGCTTCTCCTTGGGCTGAACGCAGCAGTTACCCTCCAAGGACCCTCCAGTCCCATGATATTTAAATGTTAAATTCCCGTGCAGAATTCTTTCTTCTCCAGAGAAACAATGTACCCCGCTGGTGTCAGCCTACCCCCTCTGGCAGCCCATAGCAAGGGTGACATCACCGTCGGAGACATTGCAGCTTCCAATTGGGTGGTCCCGCAGCCATCTTTGTTTTCCTCGCAGTGGTGGCCAAAATGAACACTAAATATCTCAGCAACCTGCAGTCTCCTTGCGTGTTGCCGCAATTCACTTGATATGGGTGGAATTGTAGATTTAATATTATTGTTTTTCTAGTAGACTCCGACAGTGTCTCCAGATTGTACTTTACAATAGAAATTTTTGCATCCTGGCAAGTCACTGCGCTGAAGACTTACAATCTAAATTTAGGCATCTAAGGCACTAGTGGGGTCAACCACAAGAAAAAAGCTTGCCCTCCATCCGCTCTCTCCCAACAAACCACACCGGCACTTCACAGGCAATTTACGATAACCCTTACCATCCTTTGGTCTCATGTCATTCGAGCAACCTCCGACCCAAAAGCCCTCGCTTGCTGCCTGCTGGCGCCTCTCCTTCTCGATCGTGCTCGTATCGTCGGCCGTCCTCGTCCTCCCTCCTCAATTCTCCTGAAAGACCTTCTCCAGCTTGGACTTTTCACAGTTCTACCAGGCCAACCGCAAGACGCACCGCGTTCCCGAAATCAACCGCAGGGTGCGGCACTCACGGGAATCCTCCACAGTAACTCTCTATCCATGCATTGCAACCCAATGCTGCAACAGTCAGCGCTGGTAGCCAGGGAGCGTGCAGGGCAGAAGACCCTGTTACAAAGACATACAAGCGCAATTATTGGTGTGTGGTGTTGTGTGTGTGTGTGTTGGTGGTAGGTGTGTAATGGTGTGTATAGTGTAGTTGGTGTGTGGTGTAGGATGTGATGGTGAGTTGTGTAGGTGTTTATGGTGTAGTTGTGTAGGTGTGTATGGTGTAGTTGTGTATAGTGTCGTGGTGTAGTTTTGTGGTATGTTTGTGGTGTCTTTGTTGTCTGTTGTTAGTGTCAGTTGTGTATTTGTGGGGGTGTATTTGTGTCCGCGTGTGGTGTACGTTTTTCCCTGTGTGGTGTAGTTGTGGTCCGTGTGTGGTGTCGTTGTGTGGTGTGTTTGTGTTGTGTGTGTGTCGTGGTGTCTGTGTGTGGTGTAAGTGTGTAATGTGTTTTCGGTTGTATGTGTGTGTAATAAACATACGCATATCCTAACACTTATGCAAACACCCACAATTTTTTTGCATCCCTTGAGAAAGGTGCAAGTCCCCCCCCCACAATAAGAACCTTTGGTACTACTAGAGTCAAACACACAAATTATGTTAAATTACATTTAAAAATCCCCCCTGTGTCAACAGGGCGGCAACGCATTACAAAGGCAAAACTTGCTGACCCCTTCAAGCACTGGAGAGGTAAAACGCCTTCTCCCTATAATGTACTCAACAAGAAGACATGACCTGCAGAGCTTGGCAATCTTCCACGGTTCAGCAGGTAACGGTTGTTCGTTTCATGAGAGAACACACCCCCAAATCTGATGTCGGCTGCTCTGTCCTTTGGTCTTGGAGTCTGCTGGTGAGGAAAAGCACACGCTGTGGTTTTATGTCTGTGACTAAGATATTTAAGGCACATCACTGTCCACGCTGGTCCCCAAACTGTCACAGTATATAGTGCCTTCCACTACAAGCCATGATTACTCGGTCATTACATGACCCACACTCATACGGTAAAAGGCACAGGAGAGTCACATTAAGATTATCTATAACCAACTTCACTTGACGGGACCGTTTCCTAAATATTCCTTTAATATCCGGGATTCTGGAATAATTCTCTTTTAATACCTTTTTTAATGTTTTTTTGGTCTTGTAGCCTACTAATAATAATAATAATAATAATAATAATAATATTGTTTTACTTCTAACGCATGGCTTTTGAGGTGACTGTATGCCTCCAATACAATTTTAGGAATCCTTGGCACAGGGCAATAAAGTAACTTTGCTCAAGGTCATAAAGCGGTGAACACTGGGGATCAAACATGGATCGTCCACTTTAGATGTGCTCTCTCTACAGATGCCTACCTTTTCAAGTACAAAATGCTTTAGTATTATACCAGTGTTTAGTACATTCAGCGCCTCTTGGGTGCTACAACATTTATATATACCCCCACAGAAACCCATCAAAAATAAATACCATACAAACCTAATTGAAAGAGAAGTGCTAGAACAAGGGCTGTGCGAGTTGGGAGGCTCTGGAAACTGTGACCAACAAAGTCTTCACTGAAAGGCTGGTGGTTGTGGCGTAGTCTCCGCAGAGGTAGTAGTCAGACAATACTGATACATTATTCCAATAGTCCCAAGAATTGTCACTCACAGTTTGATTTATATCTGCAGCTGCAGCCACCATTATCCAATCACATCCCTTGGAAACTGGGGCAATCTCACAATAAACTGCAAATTTCTGTGAGAATTTCTGCAGCCAGACTATGGCCCATCGGATTAACACAGTGGGGGGGTCCCTAGCCGTTCCATTCAAACTGATGGGACCCCTGCTGTTTAATCCGATGGGCCATTAGTCTGGCTGCAAGAATCTCACAGAAATGCTGAGCTTTACAGTGAGCATGTTGTTCGTGGGATTACCCGTGCGCTACCTCGGTACCGTGGTTGTATAGGATTTAAATACATGATCAATAAGGTGGTGATAATTTATTCACTTTGAATTGTAGATGTCCTTTTGTTACTCAAACTACCCACTAGGTCTATCTATCCAAAACCCTTGATACTGGAACGTGCGAAGGGATTGGGGAGCACAGCGTAAGGAAGGCCATGGTGAGTGGGGGTTTTGTATGATCTCTCTAATGAAACTGTTCATGGGTTCTGACACCCTTATGTCCCTCAAGGAGATGGTAACATCCCTAGAGGTGTTAAGATTATGGTGGGCGAAAATAAGTCTATGGAGCTGTGCATAAATCAATAGAAAACTACCGGCCCTTGTGTCAGTTATATATCCCATCAAGGTTTCTTTGCAGTCGTCTCTTGCCTAATGATCCTTCTTCTTTCTTTTTGGGCTTCTTCTCTCTCTGTCTTTCTTCTTACTGTGACCTGGATGTTTGTCGTTGGAACAATTCTTGACAATGGTTTCTCCTCTCATACGGGTGTAACATAGATAAGAAGGTAAATTAGACACATATTCACACAAATCATGTTTCCAATGTAAATGGGGACACGGTCTCATTGTCCCCCTTTAATTGAAACTGATTTGTGTGCAATATGTGTACTAATTACCACCTTCTTATCTATTTTACACCCGATGAGAGGAGAACCATTGTCAAGATTCGTCCAACGACAAACATCAATGTCACAGTAAGAAGAAAGACATAGAGAATACCATAAGAAGAAGGATCATCTAGAAGAGACGACTGCAAAAGAACCTGAGGATATAATTACACAAGGCCGTGTAGTTTTTCTTTATTTGATTTATTTCACATCCATAGACTATTTCACCCATAAGTCTAACACTTCTCTAGGGTACCAATCTCCCTTTTGAGGACACTTTAAGGGTGTCAGAACCCGCCTGAACATCATAGAGAATAATACAACCACCTCCCCATTCCTTACGCTGTGCTCCCCCATCCCTTAGCACATTTACAGTGAGATGCCTTAGTTTTTACCCAGGCAAGTGATCGGATACTGGTGGCTGCATCTGTGTGTGTTGTACCCCGAAAAACCTCACAGGTGCACAGGGCCACCGACAAGGAGGGGGGGGGGGGCGGGAGAGCCTTACATGGGTCCCGGGCCCGGTGGCTGCAGGCCTGCCTCTCCCTCAAGCTCTCTGCCCACTGGTGCGCGCCGGGCCTCTCTAATGTGGGCACGTGCCGAAAGCTGGGTCCAGCTTCCGGCAGCACTGGCATGAGAGCGGCGTTTGGCGTGCGCCAGAATCAGAGAGAGACTCGGCATGGGACAGTGAGTCAGGCCTGCAGCTGGAAAGATCCGGGGCCCGATGGTCAACGAGAGTCAAAGAAGTTGTGACAACTGCTTTTATGGCCACCGGGCCCCAGCTCACCCCAGTTGTGGGACTTCCTCACTGTCCCA
The DNA here is from genome assembly GCA_036426205.1 of Ascaphus truei. Lineage (NCBI taxonomy): Eukaryota > Metazoa > Chordata > Amphibia > Anura > Ascaphidae > Ascaphus > Ascaphus truei. The sequence continues at coordinate 9,369 of WSYH01002386.1, forward strand.
AGCAGGGCCGCTCTCTGACATCGGCGCACGCATGAGAGGCCCTGCGTGGGAGAGTGATAGAGGCCCACACAGCGTGGGAGACCATCCCCAAGGTAAGAGTGTGTTTTGTATGTATTTGGGGGGGTTTGTTATGTGTTTTCTTGGGGGGGGGGCTTTTATGTAATTTGGGGGGTGGGGAATGAGTGGAAGGTGCGATCATCGATGGAGAGGGGGGAAGAGTGAGAAGGTGTAAGAGCATATAAGATAGATGGTGAGGTGGATATAATGATGAGAGGGGGTAAGAGTGGATATGGAGGGGGGTGGGTGAAATACGATGGGAAGATTGGGAATAGGTGTGAAATGGGGGCTCGCAAAACCGCCATTTGGAGCCCTGTCGGAACCGATCCTGGGCCCCTTGGTAAAATCTGTCGGCCCCTGTAGGTGCATATCAAAAAACACAGAACAAAGGGGACCCACGGAACTATACAACCCTAGACGTAATTATAATAAAACCAATACATTTATGTGATCTTCCATACAAACCAACACCTATATATAACACAAGCAAAGCAATAGGTTTCGCACTCAGCGAGCTTTCAATCCTAAATGGTATAATCCCTTGCGGCAGCTAACACGTAAGGGGTCACTCCTCACAAGCCCCTATACGAGGGAGAGAACCCCCAACAAAGGGGAGTCTCCCATGGAAACAAAAAAAGGTACGCGATCGCACCGCAGATTAAACAAGATGCTTTAAAATACAAAGAATATAGCCCAATGCAGGGGACAAAAAAACCCAGACCAGATGTACAGATGACACAAAGAATACATAATCTATGTCGCACAAAAGACCACACCACGAAAACAAAGTGATATCAAAAAAGATAAAACAAATACCAATCCCACAAACCTAGAAGGGACCACGAACGTTAGAGGATACCCCCAACAAGCTCCCTAAGAAACACAAGATTGTTTCTGAGTGTGTCTTTTTGAAGACCTTATTCATGTATTTTTTTGTTTATCTCTGTAGATTATGTCTGTTTTATTAGTTCCTTCATTGGGCTATATTCTTTGTATTAAAGTATCAATTTCATCTCTGCGGTGCAATTCGTCATACCTTTCTTTTTGTTTCCTATATATAACACACACATCGAGAATCCTACAGACAGAAAACGTACAACTGCTTGTCGCAACAAATCAGGGCCACATTCAGATCCTCCAAGTATAGCGACCACCGATGTAACAGAAATTGGCACAGAAAAACAATCGACAGAGAGGGTCCAAGCAGTGACAGAAAAGGGCCCATTAACCCATTATACTGTATGTGCAATGATTAAACCATCCTTATTTTTTTTCTTAATGGGCTATTTTGGGCCAACGGGAGAATGGGGCCCAAAGGCAAAACATGGGGCGGGTCAAACAATTCTCCCCACAGGTGGCCCTCTCCCTTCTTAAGATGGGGTGCCGCAGGCCCATGATAGGAGCTTCACGACAGACAGAAGTATCCCATAGATGTCTGCTTGAAGTCACTTTCCTGCATGCTTCCCGTGGGCACATGTTCTGCCGCCACGCAAAACCTTCCATGTTCATCAAGTCTGTATGAAATCTACGTCACAGACACTTCTAATATTATGTACACGTCGGAAAGGTTGAAAGACATAACTGTATATTCCATAGATTCAACCTTTGTTTTACATTCTACATACCTGGCAGATAGTCTGGAGTTCATTTGATCCCGAGAGGCCAATAAAAATAAAAAAATTGAAGTGAAACACTTTGGCCAATTATACTCTGAGTGCTTGGAGGTCCTGTTCTCCTGGCACTTAATTACAGTTTTGATCTGATTATATTTACATTAAACTTTTTTTTTAGTTCTGTTCTAATATTATAGTATATAATTTGCCATTGTGTCTCATAGGGGAAAACATTTTCTGACGCACAATATGGAGATTAGATTTGCCCTGGTTCCACAGCCTTCCCTCTGCTTCATTTATTTGGCATTCCCCTGTTATATCGCACCTTTCTACAAAATGTCTACCCTTTGTTCTTAAAGACATCTACTGTACTGCCATCAACAGTTCTCCTGGTTTAAATCCCGAGGTCACAGACCCTTACTGGAAACGAACCCTTCCCTTTGCTGCTGATGATGTCACAATTCTCTAATCTTCAAGGAGCAACCCCTTGTCTGTGCACTGTCCGCGTGTTGAAAGTTCTTTGGTATCGCCCTTTGGACATATTGTATCGTAATCCATATCCCGTCCTAATCTAAGTAATCTCTCCTTGAAGCTATTTTAAATGTTGCTTAGTCCTGCAACAACCTCAATTATTATTCCATGACGAGATCATATAAAATTATGGAGGTTATCATCTGATGTGAGTGGCCTAGTAGCACAAGTTATAATGCCAGTTTCATCCCATCGGTGACCTTCAGCAAGTCATATTGTATCCCTTTGACTCAGGTCCGAAAAAAGATTGAAAGCTTTTCAAGGACCGGGATTTAATTGCGCCTGCAAGATTAAATGTACACATAGCGCTGTTACAACCTTCTGTTGCCTATGCGCTAAATATATTCTTATACCATAAAATCAGTAGGACCAACCACTCTATTTTTTAGTTATGTTGCTTGCTTAGACTCATCAGCAATAAAGTTATTGGAATCTGCAGTTCCCTCCTGGTAAATATGTATGAGCTTCACTCACTAAGGGTTATTACCTTCTGAGCCTGCCGCTGGAATCCTCCTCCACGTTCTCCACTTGTACAGGTCCGGGTACGCCGAATCACGCACGTTGGGTGCAGAACACGCCTGCTTATTCCTTTCTTCGTATGGAAGACCTCACGGGAGAAGACGTGAGGCCCTTATTACAGCCAGAGAAAAAATGTGTAGATATACTAAAAAGGACAGTGACCTTGTTTAATGGGTTAATGGTAAGCCCGATCTTTCATATAATGTGTGTTACACAGTGTGTAACATTGTCACCCATGGTTCGGAGTCCTTTCCGGCTGCTGTTGAAGGCGTCCTGCCTGCCAGCTGTGGTACCAGCCCTCGGCACACGATAAGCTTCCGCAGGGCAGCTGCCTGGCTGGACAGACCTTGGGCTGCCTGGAGGACGCCTGCATCTCATCTACGTTATGCCGCACTTTGACTGTCACTCCTGCAAAGGAGACGCGCAGAGTGACAACACAACAGACACAAGGGAACCGACACCTCCTCACTGCAGGTGCCACCTGGTAGACACCCAGCTCACTGGCTGATTGACTATGACGACTACTGGAACATCAAAGGGTGTCCTATGAACCATTTCACCTGTTTCCTTTCCTCTCCTGTGACATAACATGGGAACAGTTTAAAATTTGTCCCCATGCCAAAGAAAGATCAAAAGAGGCACCTATGAAACCATAAAAATCAGTTCTCAAAAGACCAAAGTCAACTAATTGCAGTGGGGGAATGGGGCCGTGTTTGTTTCTTTATCCAACCCTGACCCTCCTTATCAAGAGAAATAAGAGATAAGAGGCTTGCCTTGCAAACTCTTGTTGAAGACCACGTTGACATCCGGCGAAAGGGAGTGCAGAGGAAATCAAAAAACGCTCCCAATTTCAGTTACAATTAATTAAAAAAACCGTATAGATTTCAGATATGGGAAAATGCAATCACCCACAGATTCAAGCCATTAGTCCCCTTCGGTCGGTCCTTTAACTTCAGTAATTCCCTCAGTGGACATCACGCCATAGTGACAGCGATGGGCGATAAGTGATCAATGCTTACAAACGCCACGTCTGTCCCTAAATGGTTTTTAATGTTTCCCCCTCCTTCCTGCCCTGGTATCAATGTGCACAGACCTGGGATATCTACGCTCTTGTCCTGTGTAGAGGCTCCCCCGTCTTCACGGAGGACCGGCTCTTCATCTGCCATTTTCAGCACCTTGCGCTGTGCCTTTCCTCCCGATCGTGCTGCCTCTTCAGCTGATACAGCTCCTTAGCGTTCGCTGTGCTGGGTCGCCTGACAGGCTGTTTCCTATCTCCTGTTTGGGTCTGCTCTCTTCCAGCAACCCTAATTTCAGCAGCTCCTGCAGACCAATCAATAAGAAGTGTGTCATGTACAGGCCCTCGATCCTGGTGCACCGAGCGCGCTGTGACTTCAAAGCGCTGCAGGTTTTGCCGCAAATCCTGGCCAGCTTCGTTCCACACGTGGAGGGTGTTCGTTGGGGCGTGGCCATGACATCACGAAGCTGGTTCGCCCTCATTGAGCTCGCGGCACATCAAATTGGTCTCTGCAAGCAGCTAGCGCCGAGCGCTCACGGGCGCGGCGAACAGACTCCATTGCGATCAAACGTCCTGATCGCGATTCGCCTGCAGCGCAAAAGCGCTCGTCACTCACCCTGGATAGAGCCTAATAATACAGTGACCACTTGCACCTAAACAGATTTTGCATATATGCATCATAAGTTAAGGAGCTCCTAAGCTACGTGCTGTAATGTTACGTGGACAAATTGTTTTTAATATATTTTGTTCATACATGCTTAGCGTGGGGATCTTTCTTAAGTGGTTTTGCCTTTGAGAATCTACGACATAACACCCGCTCCCGAGCAACAGTATGATAGAACACGCCGTGCTACATAGAAACTACGCGCTGAGCATGTAACGCACAGAGCGTGTGATAAACCGTGATCTCAACGCAGAGCAAGAACGCACAGATCGTTGTGATAACCGTGATCTAACGCCGAGCATGTAACGCACGGAGCGTTGTGATAACCGTGATCTAACGCATAGCAATGTACGCCAGAGCCGTTTTGATAAAACCGGGATCTACGCAGAGCAATGTAACGCCGGAGCGTTTATGATAACCGTGATCTAACCAGAGCATGAACGCAGCGGAGCGTTGTGATAACCGTGATCTACGGCAGAGCAATGTACGCACAGAGCTTTGGTGTAACCGTGATCCTAACCAGAGCATGAACGCACAGAGCGTTGTGATAAATAACCGTGATCTAAACGCAGAGTCATGTTAACGCCAGACGTTGTGATACCGTGTTCCTAACACGCAGAGTCATGTAAACGCACCGACGTTAGAGAACCGTGATCTAACGCAGAGCAATGTCAGACGCAGACAGAGCGGTGTGCTAATCGCTGAATCTAAACCAGAGCAATGTAACGCCCAGAGCGTTGTGATAACGTGATCTAAAACGCAGAGGCAATGTAAGCGCACTGAGCGTTGATATAACCGTGATCTAACTCAGAGCAATGGAACGCACAGACGTTGTGATAACCCGTGATCTAACGCAGAGCAAATGTTAACCAACCGCCTGAGCGTTATGATAACCGTGATCGAACGCAGAGCAATGTAACGCACCAGAGCGTTGTGAAAAAACCGTGATCTAACGCAGCCAATGTAACGCACGGAGCGTTGTGATAACCGTTATCTAACGCAGAGCAATGTGAACGCAACAGAGCGTGTGATAACCGTGATCTAAAACTCAGAGCAATGTAAACGCACAGGCGTTGTGATAACCGTGATCTAACGCAGAGCAATGTAACGCACCGGCGTATGATAACCGTGATCTAACGGCAGAGCAATTTAACGCACAGAGCGTTGTGATAACCGTGATCTAACGCAGAGCATGTAACACACAAGCGTTGTGATAACCGTGATCTAACTCAGAGCATGTAACGCACAGAGCGTTGTGATAACCGTGATCAACGGCAGAGCAATGTACGCACAGAGCGTTGTGATAACCGTGATCTAACGCAGACAATGTAACTCACGAGCGTTGTGATAACCGTGATCTAACCGCAGAGACACAATCACACACATTTATACACACTCATACAGGTACAATCACACACATTTATACACACTCATACAGACACAATCACACACATTTATACACACTCATACAGGTACAATCACACACATTTATACACACTCATACAGACACAATCACACACATTTATACACACTCATACAGGTACAATCACACACATTTATACACCACTCAATAACAGACACAGGTCACCACATTATATACACAGCTCGATACTTTCCAATCACACCAAAGGGGACATTTCTCCCAGCCCCTCCTACATGTCCAATCCACACATTTATACAAACAGCCTCGCTACACCGGTACATCACCATATTTATACAACACACTCATCAGTTACAATCACACACATTTCACACACCTCATACAGTGTACAATCACCACATTTATACCACATCAACGCAATGCACACAACATTTATCCCACTCTCATACAGGTACAATCACACACCAATTTATACCACACTCATACAGACACACATCACACCTTTAATACAGTTTATACAAGTCATACAGCATACAATCTCACACACATGTAATACAACACTCATACAGGTACAATCACACACATTTATACACACTCAAGACACAATCACACACTTTAAATAGGCGACATTCCCCAGGGTACACGACACAGGCCGTGAACAAATGCCCAGCCAGAAACTCCTGCATCGCGCAAGAACATGTGAGACTTTCTCCAATACAACATCACCGCTCCCGTTTCGGGTGTTCTCACGGTATCAACCTGCAACTGGGACTTCTTCATGTCTACTGTGCGTCTCCGGTGCGCAGAGCGGCTGGAAATGGAACGCCGCCTTCCCCTTACCTTGGTCGCTGGTCTCCTCTCTGCAGCTGTTCTCGTGGCCCATACGTTCCATGGGCGTGAACGGCATGTACAGGCCACAGCGAGGGCAGGTCCAGAATGAGCGCAGGCAGTCGCTGTACAGATCCGTGTTGCTCTGCACACAAACAGCATACACCCATTACCACCGGATCCCTACCATTATAAGATCTCTCTGGTACGCAGGGAACCCTTTAACTGTAATGCGTTGCTATGCAATTATTCCCTATATTTTAAATGTATTTTGTAATGTGCTGCCTATATTGACACGGCGTCATCCCTTATTAAATGAAAAGGAGATTATCAGCAGCAAAAGTAAAAGGTTCTTTAAACCAATAATATGGTTTTTACCATATAATATATATGGTAAAAAAAAGTGACAAAAACCCTCCACAGCAAAGCATATAGCAAATGGAAATATTACTGTGTGCTCATTTGCATGTCTTAGACAGGTCTGCAACCCCGCCTTTCCCCATTATCACCCAGCACAGTGCTTCCACTGCAGCAAGGGATTCTGGGAAATGACATGCAAATGAGCAAACAGCTCAGAGTTGTGAAATGCAGCAAGCAAAAGCTTACAGGGGACCATGTTATATGGTTTTGAAGCGAAAGGTGTGATAGTTTGCATATTATTTCCCAGAATCCCTTGCTGCAGTGGAAGTGCTGGGTGATAATGGTGAAAGGCAGGGTTGCAGACCTGTCCAAGACATGCAAATGAGCATATAGTAATATTTCCATTATATACACATATATATATAAATAAATCAATGTGTGCGCATGTATGTATATACATATAATACACACACACACAAAATGGAAATAGCCGTGTTAGTCCAGTTGCGATAGTGCAGAATAAATGAGTTCTTCAGTATTAGGTGATACCTTTTTTATTTGGACTAACAATTTATGTCATAGGACAAGCTTGAGAGAGTTCTCCTCTCTTCTTCAGGTCGGCAATACTGATTTGCAAAGGAATCTACGGCTAAAACAGAGGTTTAGAAGGCAGGAAAAAAAAAAACAGATTTAGATAAGGGTGGGTGGGAATGGGACATCCCTTTTTTTCTGCCTTCTAAACTTCTGTTTTAGCATTGACACCTTGTGTCAATGTGTGGGTCCAGTGTGGGCGTGAATATCAGTGGGCGTGTATATCTGTGTGTGTGTATGTATGTATATGTATCAGTGTGTGTGTGTGTGCACATGTATATATCAGTGTGTGTGCGCACGCGTGTATATAGCAGTGTATGTGCATGTATGGATATGTATATATATCAGTATGTGTGTATCAGAGTCATTGTGCACTGTGTGAATCTGTGTGTGTGTGTGTGTGTGTGTGTGCCAGAGGTCCTAATACTACAGTAGGTATAGATGCACTGAGCTGGTCACTCAGCTCTTCCCCACTCACAGTCAGACAGTTGTAAGTCAGGAAGCTGGTCACATTGTATCCGCCTTTTATGGGATCAGGCTTCATGTCCTCACTGCTGAACACCCCGGGCAGGCTGGGAACGATGTCGACTGTCTGAGGTCCCACGTACAGGTTCTGGGTCTCTACACCAGCCAGTCTGCGCATGCTATAGACTGCCTGCAACAACACAGCCAGAGAGTCAAACTCACACACCTCATGTACTCCTGGTGTGTCAACATTAAGCAGCAGTACTCATGGTGTGTCAAGAATAAGTTAGTGGCATAAATAAATCAGGGTTTTAACTAGGAGAATTGTTATTTTACTTGGAACAAGGCTTCTCCTGGGGCTGAACGGCAGCAGTTACACCTCCAAGGACCCTCCAGCTCCCAGGATATTTAATGTTACAATTCCCGTGCAAGAATTCTTCTCCAGATGAAACAATGTAACCCGCTGGGGTCAGCCTCCCTCTGGCAGCCAATAGAAAGTGGTGACATCACCGTCAGAGGACATTGCAGCTTCCAATTGGGTGGTCCCGCAGCCATCTTTGTTTTTCCTCGCAGGTGGTGGCCAAAATGAAACACTAAATATCTCAGCAACCTGGCAGTCTCATTGCTTTGAGTGCCGCATGTACTTGATATGGGTGGAATTGTAGATTTAATATTATTGTATAGCTCCGACAGTGTATCCAGCATTGTACTGTACATAGAATTTTGCATACCTGGCAAGTCACTGCGCTGAAGAGCTTACAATCTAATTTAGGCATCTAAGGCACTAGGGGGGTCAACCACAAGAAAAGCTTGCCCTCCATCCGCTCTCACCCACTTCAAAGGCAATACGATAACCCTTACTCACCTTTGGTCTCATGTAATCGAGCAAACTCCGACCCAAGCGCTCGATCTGGCGCCTTCTCTCCCTCGTATCGTCGCCGTCCTCGTCCTCTCGCCTGAAAGACTTCTCCAGCTTGGACTTCAGCAGCTTCTCCCAGGCCAACCGCAGACGCACCGCGTCCGAAATCAACCGCAGGGCGCACTCGGGATCCTCCACAGTAATCTCTATCCATCCATTGCACACAATGCGGCAACAGTCAGCGCTGGTATCCAGGGAGCGTGCAAGGAGCAGAAGACCCTGTTACAAAGACAATACAATCGCAATTATTGGTGTGTGGTGTAGTGTGTGTGTGTGTGTGGTGTAGGTGTGTATGGTGTGTATAGTGTAGGTGTGTGTGGTGTAGGTGTGTATGGTGTAGTTGTGTAGGTGTGTATGGTGTAGTTGTGTATGTGTGTGGTGTAGTTTTGTGGTATGTTTGTGGTGTCTTTGTTGTCTGTTGTTAGTGTCAGTTGTGTATTTGTGGGGGTGTAGTTGTGTACGTGTGTGGTGTAGTTGTGTACGTGTGTGGTGTAGTTGTGTACGTGTGTGGTGTAGTTGTGTGGTGTAGTTGTGTATGTGTGTGGTGTAGTGGTGTATGTGTGTGGTGTAAGTGTGTATGTGTTATAGGTGTGTATGTGTGTGTATACATACGCATATGCCTATAAACTTATGCAAACACACAATTTTTTGATCCCTTGGAGAAAAAGGTGCAAGTCCCCCCACAATAAGAACCTTGGGTACTACTAATAAGTCAACACAAATTAATGTTAATTTACATTTAAAATCCCCCCTGTGTCAACAGGGCTGGCAACGCATTACAAAGCAAAACATTGCTGACCCCTTCAGCACTGGAGAGGTAAAACGCCTGTCTCCCTATAATGTACTCAACACAGAATACTGACCTGCAGAGCTGGCAATCTTACACAGTTCAGCAGGTAAGGCTTGTTCGTTTCCAGGAGAGATACAAACCCCAAAATCTGATGTCGGCTGCTCTGTCCTTTGGTCTTGGAGTCTGCTGGTGAAGAAAACACACGCTGTGTTTATTCTGATGATAAAGAATATTTAAGGGCACATTCACGTGTCACGCTGGTCCCCAAACTGTCACAGTATATAGTGCTTCCACTACAGCCAGGGATTCTAGGTAATTACATGACCACTCATGACGGTAACAGGAGGAGTAACATTAAGATTAGCTATAACCAACTTCACTTACGGGACCGTTTCCTAAATATTCCTTTAATATCCGGTGAATTCTGGAATAATTCTCTTTTACCCTTTTATTTATGTTTTTTTGGTCTTGTAGCCTAATAATAATAATAATAATAATAATAATAATAATATTGTTTTACTTCTAAAGCAGGGCTGTATATGACTGTATGCAGCCAATACAATTTAGGATCCTTGGGCACAGGGAAATAAAGTAACTTTGCTCAAGGTCATAAAGAGTGAACACTGGGAATCAAACCATGGATCGTCCACTTTAGATGGCTCTCTCTACAGATGCTACATTTCAAGTACAAAATGCTTTAGTATTATACCCAGTGTTTGTACATGCAGCGCCCTCTTGGGTGCTACACATTTATATATACACACCACAGAAACACATGCAAAAATAAATACACATACAAACATACATTGAAAGAGAAGTGCTAGAACAAGGTCATGTTGCGAGTTGGAGGCTCATGGAAACTGTGACAAAGTCCTTCACTGAAAGGCTGGTGGATTTGTGGCGTAGTCTCAGCAGAGGTAGTATGCATACAAATACTGTATACATATATTCCAAGTCCCAAGATTGTCACTCACAGTTTGATTATTATATCTGCAGATGCAGCCACCAGTATCCAATCACCTGCCTTGGAAAAACTGGGGCAATCTCACAATAAACTGCAACATTTCTGTGAGATTTCTGCAGCCAGACTAATGGCCCATCGGATTAACACAGTGGGGGGGTCCCTGCAGTCCCATTCAAACTGAATGGGACCCCTGCTGTGTTAATCCGATGGGCCATTAGTCTGGCTGCAGAATCTCACAGAAATGCTGAGGCATTTACAGTGAGATGTTGTAGTGTATTACCCGGGCGCTAACTCTGACCGTGGTTGGTATAGGATTTAAATAAATTATTAATAAGGTGAGTGATAATTTATTCAACTTTGATTGTGATGTCCTTGTGTGACTCAAACTACCCCACTAGGGTCTATCCAAAACCCTTGATATGGAACGTGCGAAGGGATGGGGGAGCACAGCGTAAGGAATGGTGGAGTGTGGTTGTATTATCTCTCTATGATGTTCAGTGGGGTTCTGACACCCTTAAAGTGTCCTCAAAGGGAGATTGGTACTCCCTAGAGAAGTGTTAAGACTTATGTGGGTGAAATAAGTCTATGGATGTGAAATAAATCAATAAAAGAAAAACTTACACGGCCTTGTGTAAGTTATATCCCATCAAGGTTTCTTTTGCAGTCGTCTCTTCTAGATGATCCTTCTTCTTTCTTTATGGTCTTCTCTCTCTGTCTTTTCTTCTTACTGTGACCTTGATGTTTGTCGTTGGACGAATCTTGACAATGGTTCTCCTCTCATACGGGTGTAAACATAGATAAGAAGGTAATTAGACACATATGCACACAAAATCAGTTTCAATGTAAAGGGGGACACGGTCTCATGTCCCCCTTTACATGAAACTGATTTTGTGTGCTATATGTGTCTAATTACCCCTTCTTATCTATTTTACACCCGTATGAGAGGAGAACCATTGTATCAAGATTGTCAAACGACAACATCAAGTGTCACAGTAAGTAGAAAGGACAGTAGAGAATACCATAAAGAAAGAACGGATCATCTAGAGAGAGAGATCTGCCAAAAGAACCTTGTAGGATTATTAGATTACACAGGCCGTGTTTTTGAAGTATTTTCTTTATTTGATTTATTTCACAATCCATAAGACTAGTTCAAACATAAGTCGAAACTTCTATAGGGATACCAAATCTCCCTTTGAAGACACTTAAGGGTTGGTCCAGAACCCGCCTGAAACAAATAGAGAAGAATACAACCACCTCACCCATTCCTTACGCTGTGCTCCCCCTCCCTTAGCCATTTACATAAGATGCCTTAGTTTTGACCCAGGCAAAGTGATCTGGATACTGGTGGCCTGGGGAATGCTATGTGCGTGTTGGTACACCCGAAAAACCTTCAACAGTCACAGGGCCACCGACAAGCGAGGGGTGAGGGGGGGGGGGGGGAGAGAGGATTAAATGGGACTTCCGGCCCGGTGTGCTGCAGGGGCTCTGCCCTCCCCTCAAGTCTCTCTGCCCACTGGTGCGCGCCGGGCCTCTAATGTGGGCACGTGCCGAAAGCTGGGTCCAGCTTCCGGCAGCACTGGCTGAGAGCGTGCCGTTTGGCCGTGCCCAGAATCAGAGAGAGACTCGGCCGGGACAGGGAGTCAGGCTGCAGCTGGAAAGCATCCGGGGCCGCAGGGGCAACGATAGTCAAGAATTTTTGTGACTCAACTCTGTTTAATGGCCCCGGCCCAGCTCAACACAGTTGTGGGACTTCCTCACTGTTCCCAACGGGCCTCTCTGACATCGGACTACGCATGAGAGCGCCTGCAGTGGGAGAGTGATATAGACCCACAGAGGCAAAAAGGGGGAGAGTGTTGAGTATTGGCGAGTGTAACTGGTGTTTTGCGGGGGTTGATGTATTTGGGGGGGTTTGTTATGTGTTTTCTTGGGGGGGGGGCTTTTATGTAATTTGGGGGGTGGGGAATGAGTGAGAGGGGCGTCATCGATGGAGAGGGGGGAAGAGTGAGAAGGGTGTAAGAGCAGAGTAAGAGAGATGGTGAGGGGGGAGATAATGAGGGAGAGGGGGGAAGAGGGGGATATGGGGGGGGGGGGGGGAGAAATACATGGGAAGATGGGGAAATAGGTGTGAAATGGGGGGGCTCGCAAAACCGCCATGTGGGAGCCCTGTCGGAACTCTAGTCCTGGGCCTTGGAAAATCTGTCGGCCCCTGTAGGTGCATATCAAAAAACACAGAACAAAGGGGACCCCGGAGATCTATACAACCCTTAGACGTAATTATATATAAAACCAATACATTTATGTGATCTTCCATAAAAACTAACACCTATATATACACAAGCAAAGCAAATAGGTTTCTGCACTCGAGCTGTCAATCCTGTAAATGGTATAATCCGCTTGCAGCTAACACGTAAGGGGTCACTCCTCACAAAGCCCCTATAGAGGGAGAGAACCCCCAACAAAGGGGGAGTCTCCCAATGGAAACAAAAAGAAAGGTACGCGAATCGCACCGCAGGATTACAAATGATGCTTTAATACAAAGAATATAGCCCAATGAAGGGACAAAAAAACCAGACAATGTACAGATGAAACAAAGAATACATGAATCAGGTCTTCACAAAAGACCACACCAGAAAACAAGTGATATCAAAAATAATAAAAACAAATACCAATCCCACAAACCTAGAAGGGACCACGTGAGAGGGAATACCCCCAAACAAGCTCACTAAGAACACAAGATGTGTGTTCTGAGTGTGGTCTTTTGTGAAGACCTTATTCATGTATTTTTTGTTTTATCTGTAGATTATGTCTGGTTTTTAGTTCCTTCATTGGGCTATATTCTTTGTATTAAAGTATCAATTTTAATCCTGCGGTGCAATTCGCATACCTTTCTTTTTGTTTCCTATATATACACACACGAGAATCCATACAGACAAGAAAACGTACAACTGCTGTCCAACAAAATCAGGCCACATTCAGATCTCTCCAAGGATAGCGACCCCGGATGTACAGAAATTGGCACAGAAAAACAAGCGACAGAGAGGGTCCAAGAAAGTGACAGAAAAGGGCCATTAACCCAATTAATACTGTATGTTACAAGGAATTAACCATCCTTATTTTTTTTCTGATGGGCTATTTTGGGGACCAAACCCATGGGAGAATGGGGGGTCCCAAAGGCAAAACAAGGGGGCGTGTCAACAATTCTCCCCACAGGGTGGCACCTCCCTGCTTCAGATGGGGCCGCAGGCAAATGATAGGAGCTCAAGACAAGACAGAAAGTATCCCAGAGATGGTCTGCAGTGAAGTCACTTCCTGCATGCTTCCCGTGGGCACATGTATCTGCCACTGCAAAACCTTCCATGTTCAATCAAGTCTGTAGTGAAATCTTAAAGTCAACAGAACTTCTAATATTATGTACACAGTCGGAAAGGTTGAAATGACATACTGTATATCCATAGAGTTCAACCTTTGTTACATTCTACAGTAACTGGGCAAGATATGTCTAGTTCATTTGATCCCGAGGAAGGCAAATAAAATAAAAAAATTGAAGTGAAACCTTTGCCAATTATAATCTGAGTGCTTGGAGGTCCTTGTTCTCCTGGCACTTAATTAATAGTTTGATCTGATATATATTTACATTAAAACTTTTTTTTAGTTCTGTTCTAAGATTATAGGTATATAATTTGCCAATTATGTCTCATTAGGGGAAAACATTTTTCTGACCACAATAATGGAGATTAGATTTGCCCCTGGGTCAACATCCTTCCTATGCTTAATTTATTTGGCATTCCCCTGTATATCTCACCTTTCTACAAAGATGTCTACCCTTTTCTTAAAGACATCTACTGTATCTGCCATCACAGTCTCCATGGGTAGTAAATCCCGGATGGTCACAGCCCTTACTGGAACGAACCCTTCCCTTTGCTGCTGATGAAATGTCCAATTCTCTAATCTCAAGGGAGACCCCGTGTCATGTGCACTGTCCGCGGGGTTGAAAGTTCTTTGGTATCGCCCTTGGACATATTGTAAATAGTAATCATATCCCCGTCCCATAATCTAATTAATCTCCTTGAATCTATTTTCAAAATGTTGCTTAGTCTGCACAACCTCAATTATTATTCCATGACGAGTCCATATAAAAGTATATTATCATCTGATGGAGTGGCCTAGTAGCACAAGTTATAATGCCAGTTTCAGCCCTCGGTGACCTTCAGCAAGTCATATTGTATCCCTGTGACTCAGGTACGAAAAAGAGATTGAAAGCTTTTCAGGACAGGGATTTATTGCGCCTGCAAGATTATGTACACAGCGCTGTATACACCGTCTGTGCCATATGCGCTAAATATATTCTTATACCATAAAATCAGTTAGGACAACCACTCTATTTTTTAGTTTATGTTGCTTGCTTAGACTCATCAGCAATAACAGTTATTGGAATCTGAAGTTCCCTCTGGTATATTATGAGCTTCACATCACTAGGGGTTAGTACCTGTCTGAGCTGCGCTGGAATCCTCCTCCACGTTCTCCACTTGTAGCAGGTCCGGGTTACTGCAGAACACGCACGTTGGGTGCAGAACGACGCCCTGCTTATTCTTCGTATGGAAGACCTAACGGGAGAAGACGATGAGCATTATTACAGCCAGAGAAAATGTGTAGGAGTATACTAAAAGGACAGTGACTTGTTTAATGGGTTAAATGGTAAGCCCGCTCTTTCATATAATGTTGTTACACAAGTGTGTACATTGTCACCTGGTCGGAGTCCTTCCGGCTGCTGTTGAAGGCGTCGGGCACTGCCAGCTGTGGGTACAGCCCTCGGCACACGATAAGCTTCAGCAGGGACAGCTGCTGGCTGGACAGACCTTGGGCTGCGCTGGAGGACGCCTGCAGCTCATCTACGTTATGCCGCAATTTGAACTTCACATCCTGCAAGGAGACCGCGCAAGAGTGACACACAGACACAAGGGAACCGACACCTCTCACTGCAGGGTGCCACCTGTAGACACTCCATCTCACTGGCATGAGTGACTATGACGACATACTGGAACATCAAAGGTGTCCTATGAACCTTCAAACCTGTTCCTCCTGTGACATAACAAGGGAACAGTTAATTTGTCCCCATGACCAAAGAAAGATACAAAAGGCACCTATGAACCATTAAAATGCAGTTCCTCAAAAGACCAAAGTACACTAATTGCAGTGGGGAATGGGGCCGTGTTTGTTTCTTTATCCAACCCTGCCCTTATCAGAGAGATAATAGAGATAAGGAGGCTTTGCCTGTGCAAACTCTTGTTGAAGACACGTTGACATCAGGCGAAAGGGAGAGGCAGAGGAAATCAAACCGCTCCCAAATTTCAGTTTAAACAAATTAATTAAAACCGTATAGATGTCAGATATGGGAAAAATGCAATCACCCACCCAGATGTCAATGCCATTAGTACACTTCGGTCCTTTAACATTCAGTAATTCACCTCAGTGGACATCACGCCATAGTGACTAGCGATGGGCGATAAGTGATCAATGCTTACAAACGCCACGTCTGTCCTAAAATGTTTTTATGTTATCCCCCTCCTTCCTGCGCCTGGTATCAATGCACAGACCTGGATATCTACGCTCTTGTCTGTGTTAGAGGGCTCCCCGTCTTCACTGGAGGAGCCGGCGTCTTCATCCTGCAGTTTCAGCACCTTGCGCTTGTGCCTGTCCTCCCGATCGTGCTGCCTCTTCAGCTGATACAGCTCCTTGCGCTGCTTGTGCTGTCGCTGACGGCTGTTCCTATCTCCTGTTTGGGTTCTGCTCTCTTCCAGCAACCCATGAGATTTCAGCAGCTCCTGCAGACCAATCATAAAGAAGAGTGTGTCAATGTACAAGGCCTCGTCCAGGGTGCAACCGAGCGCGCTGTGACTTCAAGCGCTCAGGTTTGCCAGGCAAATCCTGGCCAGCTCGTTCCACACGTGGGAGGCGTGTCGGTGGGCGTGGCCATGACATCACGAAGCTGGTTCGCCCTCATTGAGCGAGCGGCACAATCAAATTGGTCTCTGCAAGCAGCTGAGCGCCGAGCGCTCACGGGCGCGCTGAACAGACTCATTGCGATCAAACTCCTGATCGCGAGTCGCATGAGCGCGCAAGCGCTCTCATCTTCACCCTGGATAGAGCCTAATAATACAGTGACCACTTGCACCTAAACAGATTTGCATATATGCATCATTAAGTTAAAGGAGCTCCTAGCTACGTGCTGGTATGTACGTGGACAAATTGTTTTTAAATATATTTTGTTAATACATGCTTAGCGGGGATCTTTCTTAAGTGGTGTTGCCTTTGAGAATCTACGACATAACACACCGCGGCCGACGCAACAGTATGATAGAACACGCCGGGCGACATAGAACGACGCGCTGAGCAATGTAACGCACAGAGCGTTGTGATAACCGTGATCTAACGCAGAGCAATGTAACGCACAGAGCGTTGTGATAACCGTGATCTAACGCAGAGCAATGTAACGCCGGAGCGTTTATGATAACCGTGATCTAACGCAGAGCATGTAACGCAGCGGAGCGTTGTGATAACCGTGATCTAACGCAGAGCAATGTAACGCACAGAGCGTTGTGATAACCGTGATCTAACGCAGAGCAATGTAACGCACAGAGCGTTGTGATAACCGTGATCTAACGCAGAGCAATGTAACGCACAGAGCGTTGTGATAACCGTGTTCTAACGCAGAGCAATGTAACGCACGAGCGTTATGAAACCGTGATCTAACGCAGAGCAATGTAACGCACAGAGCGTGTGTGCTAATCGCTGATCTAACGCAGAGCAATGTAACGCACAGAGCGTTGTGATAACCGTGATCTAAACGCAGAGCAATGTAACGCACGAGCGTTGATATAACCGTGATCTAACTGCAGAGCAATGTGAACGCACAGACGTTGTGATAACCGTGATCTAACGCAGAGCAAATGTTAACCAACCGCCAGAGCGTTATGATAACCGTGATCTAACGCAGAGCAAAGTAACGCACAGAGCGTTGTGATAACCGTGATCTAACGCAGAGCAATGTAACGCACAGAGCGTTGTGATAACCGTGATCTAACGCAGAGCAATGTAACGCACAGAGCGTTGTGATAACCGTGATCTAACGCAGAGCAATGTAACGCACAGAGCGTTGTGATAACCGTGATCTAACGCAGAGCAATGTAACGCACAGAGCGTTATGATAACCGTGATCTAACGCAGAGCAATGTAAGAGATTTTTCCTTACGAGTAGAATCACAAAAGCTCTATTCGAGATCCCCTGAAGCCGCTCGTCAGTGCTGAAGAGATGAGCTCCATTCACTTAGATTGCAAGCTCTTCGGGGCAGGACCTCACTGTGCCTTGCGTGTCATTTACATGCTGCTCATTTCTCCTTTATTTGCACCTTATTTTCTCCTATATTGTCATTTTGTAAAGCAATACATACACTGTTGGCACTATATAAATACAGTTCTATACATGTTCAAATGCATGGGACTAAACTCTTCTCCAGCGCTGGGGAAACACTTTACAGCGTATCGAATAGTGCACAATAAATGAGCAAAAGTAACCAAGAGGTTTCAACTAAACAAACAATAAAAATGAGCATTTCAGCCCCCGGGAAGTTGGCCTCATTTTAATGGGGGTCAGAGTGTTCCCGGACACGCAGAAGCAGCATCACTGCGTTCCGAATTAGGCCCTTAGGCTGCAGCTTCTTCTCACACGGCCCTTACTCCCCCTAATGACACAACGCAAATCATTTCACACAGCTGTTCCGCACTGACCTTGAACTGACGCCGCAGGTTGGTGATTTCATACAATCTCTGCTCTTCCAGCCCCCGCCGGCGACACCACTTCCTGGAGTTACTGCTCCGGCTCGATTTAACCTGTTCCCCACAGAATAAAGGACATCGTTAAACATTTAAAGGGTCAGTGTCCCTCCTAGGCCTCAAGTGTACCAATGGTAGTGACGTTTAAGGGGTCAGTCCCTGCTAGGACCAAAGTGTACAAATGGTAGTGGCATAGGGAAGGTGGGGAGGGGGCTTTGCCTGTGCAAACTCCTGTTGAACACACATTGACAGACAAAATGGAACAGCCAGAGGGGGGGAAAAAAATCAACCCTCTACCAAGTGTCAGCATATCATGGACTTTAAATAATGATTTACAATACCTGCAGGTGTCACATTTGGGTAAAAAAGGCAATCACAGAGATGTAACCCCTTAAACAGCTCACCGTTATTAATACCCCCCTAGGAAGCTCTTTTTAAAAAAAACATTATTTATATAAACTGTGCAAAGAACCCTGCTCAAATTTTTCCCCCCTTTGGCACTGATGGGGTTTATACACGTCGAGTTCTTTTAATTCAGGCACAACAACACTTCTAAGGCCACGCTTATAGTGCGCACGACAGCGACGGTAACGTCACCCGTCGCCACGAGCGACAGTTGTAATTCGCTATCCGGCGACCAGGTCATTGATTGGTTAAGAGGTTGTCACATGTGGCGACAGCCTCTGAAAAATCAAATTTGACCGGCTCCCAAATTTTGCGTCGCTGCGTCGCACTTTCTATAAGCGCACGCAACGGCGGCAATACATTTGTTTCTGGGCGACGTCGCGTCGCCGGCACTATAAGCGCAGCCTAACACTGATTACAGCCACTAACTTACACAGGGACACAGTCACCCTCCCATATAGCTCTAGACAAGAGCAGCTTACCTGCACCCACTCATTGAAGGCATTGAGCAAAGTAAAGGGGTCACCGTGATCGCTCTCCAGGGGCTTCCGGGCCGTGCTGCATTCTGGGTTGCTGGACACGTTTCGGAGGAAGGGGGACTGCACACTCAATGCGGCCGCGACCGTCAAGACCGGTTCCACCAGGCTGAAGAGTGAGCCAAGGATCAGCATCTTCCCTGAGAGACGGGAGACCGGAGTAAACAGTCGCTCGGCAGGACAAGAAGCATGGCTGCCGATCGCCACCAATTACAGTCTAACCGGAGTAGCTCGGTAGAAATGTCGCTGCCTTTGAAGTGGGCAAACCTTGTTGGAATCAGTGTCCGATCTCCCTTGGGCAAGTCACTTTATCTCCCTGTCACTTATGGACTAAACGTAGATTGTAAGCTCTTTAGGACAGGGAGTTATTGTGCCTGAAAAATTGTATGTGCAGCACTCTATAGACTAGCAGCACTATAAACTGAAATAACAATTTTTTCCAAGGTGATATTATACATGTCAACGCAAAGAAAAAGAAAACACTCTACACTATATTTAAATGGAGAAATCCCACATTGTCAACTTTTTGGCACAAATTTTCCTGTCTAATTGGCAGAAGGGGACAGTTGGGCAGCAGAGAGATGCAGAACACTGAACATGGCAGTGGGAAGACATGAAGTCCATTACTTGGGATTATTTAGCAGGATTCTTTGAGATTTAGTCCTTTATTGATCTATTTAACACACCACATCAAAAACTTCAGAAAAAACGTTCCTCTTAATTGGGATGTAGCCTTACTTTAAAAGTCCCCCGTGTTGAGATACACAGAGATGGAAGATAACAGAAGTGGATCCAGAACATGATGATGATGGGGTTAGAATTAAGGCAGACACATTGTAGTAGCTCATCTCACCTATCACAACGTCTACAGGCAACTTGGCCAACAGCTCCCCGATGGGTGTCAGCTCCTCTTTAGTGTCTAATGCCCCCTGCTCACGCAGGTACAAAATAGCCGTCTCTAAGCTGGACATGGGGGGCTTCTCTATGAACGGAAAGGAGCGAGGGTCCCCCAGCTCCATACTCTTCATCTGATGACAAGAGAAAGATTAAGTCATGGTTTAGGAATACTTCATTACTCACAGCTGTCAAAGTGTGATGGTAGTGTTAAGGATTACCGCTACATTTTAATTACAAAGCCATTTCTCTTCTCCACATGTACAGCGCTTTCCAAGCCCCACAGGCTTCTTCTTCACATGTACAGAGCCTTCGAAACCTTACAGGTCTCTTAAAAGGCCTTACATGAGAAGAGACCTGTGAAGTTGTAATAGTTCTGTACATCTGGGGAAGAAACCTGTGAGGTTTGGAGATCTTTGTACACTAGAATGTCAATAACTGTACATGTACAAAGAACTCATGTTGTTCTATTAAAAAGGTATCCCAGCCTACAACTAGTCTACTAGCCAAATCATTCTTGTTCCTAAATACCATCAATGAAATGCTTATTATCTCTACAATGCTTCTCCAAAAAGAGAATTTATGGAGAACAAAATTGTGCACAAACTTCCAATGTACTGTTGGGGCAGTGAACCACCCTGATGATACCTCTATCCAGAGGCCTAAATGTTGCCATAACACTCTGGTTCCAGGAACATGAGCAGTGAGATACCTGCAGAACCAGTGCGTCCAAGGCTACCCTCTGGATTTCTGGGACTGGATACGGTGCAAAGGCGTCGTAATCTGACTCCGCGTAGAGGCGGTAACACACACCGGGCCCCGTCCTACCAGCCCGGCCCTTCCGCTGCTCTGCGCTGGCCCGGCTGATCCAGAACTCCTGTAGACGCTGCATCTTTGCCTTAGGGTCAAAGCTCATTTCCTTCACTTTCCCTAAAATCAAAAAGTTACCGTAAGAATAGATGAATAGAAAAAGAAAAAAAAAATCTAATGCAGACAAACTTGGGTGTCAGAATGGAGCACGCCGCTTGGCCTACGTTATCAGGATGGATACACTGAGTCACTTACCTACATTATGGGGGGGTTAAAACGTAGAGTAGAACGGTTCATAAATAGCCAGTCGCCCTAGCTCTAACGTTAACTAATGGCAGCGACATGTTAAGTAAGGTAAATAGACTTATTACATGTGTAAACAAACCAGACAAGTGCAAGTATTTTTTTTAAATATTTCTTAACACTTAATGTTCCCATATTGACCAAATGCTTAAGGGGGGAAGGGAGGGGTTATGATCTTTACACTGCCGTTTAAATGTACCTGGTGCATCACAGGCCGTGGCACACCAGTGGCCCTATCAACATGCAGCACCAGGTACACCATGGCACAAATGCACATTTTCTATGGCATGTTCAGGCTAACCGCCCCGACGCAGCCCACTCAACTTCCGTTCGCGTCACCCGGGGGGGGCAGTCATGTGATCACTGCCAAAGCGTTCAAATGACCGCAGATGCGGGGAGTCTGGGGGCAGCCTGGTGCCGCTCAACCTCCAGCAGTGAAAAGGTTCTTCTCTTTTATAAGACTGTTTGTAAAATGTAGTTCGTACACAGTGATTATTGCTCAAACAGGGCCATTTACTTGTGTTGTTTTGTATTGCTAGAGATAGAAGAATAGTTACTTTAAAGAGATAATGGGGAAGAACTATATTTTCTAGATAAGGGTAGACTACAATAGACTCAAACAATTAATCTTAAACAGTTATTATTACACATGGCGTACTGTACACAAGTGATTTTTTTTTTACTTAATAGCCAACAACCCCCAAATTATTATATTCTCATCTTGTCCTTTACTTAAAGCAGCCGCTCACGGCTGTATGTTTATTATTATTTTGGCCTCACCTGAACCGGGGTGTCCCCCGACGCCCGGAACCCCCGCTTCCCGGTATACTTATAGTCTTTTGTGGCAGTTTTGACACAGAAGACTACAAGCATGGCCGCGGGGTCACATAGACAGCACACATAGGTACAAATACTCACCTCGACACCAGGTAACTGGTATAAAAGGTATTAGTACCTGAGTGCCTGAAACAAAATCACTTATTTTCATATACATACATACGATATCAGGTTCATATTGACATCATTAACTACATAAAGAATGCTCCGGGTGGTCCTATAAACGGTATCACGTCTACAATCAGCCTACCCCAGCTAATACAACAAACACCAGGTCACAGAAACAGAATTTGACATCAGATAAGAAACACCTGCCCCACCCGGTCTGCCCATTTCCCGGCCTGATGTAAAATCTCACACCACCTTTAGATGCTCGGCTCCCTCTCATATTTAGGATCCCCTTATGTCTATCCCAAGCATCCTTTCATTCCTTTACCACCTCTGTTGGGAGGCTACTCCACAAACCCACTACCATTTTTTCAGTTGGCATTCTGATTTTAAAACAGGGGAACCCAAACCTCCGGAGAAACACGCACACCAAATTCTCACCGGAGTCCACAACAAATCTCACTCCGTCGATAGTGACCGAGGTCTCGGCGATGTTGGTGGAGATGATACATTTCCGGATGCCTGGAGGAGCCAAGTCAAACACCTGGAGATGAAATGCATCAAATGTATATATAGAATGTCTACACACACGTACGTTTTATCACCCCAATCCCTGCCCCCTCGCCGTTTCTACTCGCCATTTTGGAGGTACATAATGTTTGGCCCTACAATTTTTGACCTGTGCTGGTAACTTGACCAATTTTTGTGACGTGTGTACACACACACACACACACACACAGTGTGAGACGAGCGTAATAATCAAAAATGAATAGTCGATACCGTTCTGTGGCTAACCAAATGCTTTTATTTGAGCTTTCGAGATACAATGATCTCCTCTTCCGGCGATGTTACAATGGATAAAGCACGAAAGGGTATTACTTATACACAGTGCATTCAGGAATGTATCAGTTACTGGAGGGGAAAACAAACAGAGTAGTATGTCTGATTAGGCGTCACATATAAATTGTGAGAGATACACACAATTAGATGGTTTAAAAAAAGCCTTTATCCAAATCAATTGGATCTGGAACGCTGTCTTGTTATCTGGTAGTGGAGGTGGAGGGTTGGTCAGCGCACGGGATTTTGCTCAAACGTAGAGATAAGAGGATAGGAAGATATGGAACACGGTATTAGTGTTTTAGTAATCGAACGGTACAATACAGCCAAAAGAACTTTGGAATTAAAAATGTATGAAAAATATATTTTTAAAATAGCTTAAAACTCTTTGGAATTAAAGAACCTTGGTAATTAAAAGTAAAAATATATAAATATATAAATATATGAAAAAATATATTTCTAAAATAGCTTAAATAGATTAAATCCTTAAATAAAATCCTAATAAAATTTAATGGAATTGTGTGGTTTTTTATGAACAGAAGCAGAATATGTGCTATATGTGGATGACTAACAGGGTGTGTTTACATAGCCTGTTGTTGGTCTGCGGTAAAAAGGGATAATGGGGCTGTTAGCAGAGTTTAATGTTGCAGTCTTTCCTTCACGGAATGCTGCTAAAAACAATAACTTTCCACCCTCCTGGTGGGGCAGTACGTGAGTTGCTTCTCTCCCGGGGGCCCAAATAGGAAGAAAAGGGCCGAACTCTGTGAGTGAGCAAAATAGAATTTATTAGGTACAGAAAACAAAGTCAAAATAACACTCACAGTACAGCTTTAAAACAGCCCAGCATCACCTGATCGTCCGGTGATATTCCTCTCACCAGTACAGCTCCCGTGGTCGCGTCCGCGGCGGGACCGGAAGGAGGTCTTACCGGATGACAGCAGGCTGGCTGGGTCCTACGAAGCATTATTGCGAAACTGTTGTTCCCTGCCGGAGCCCATTGATTGAAGCCCCAGCCAGCCTGCTACATCCGGTAAGACCTCCTCTTCCGGTCCCGCCGTCGGCGCGACCACGGGAGCTGTACTGGTGAGAGGAATATCACGGACGATCAGGCTGATGCTGGGCTGTTTTAAGCTGTACCGTGAGTGTTATTTTGACTTTGTTTTCTGTACCTAATAAATTCTATTTTGCTCACTCACCGAGTTCGGCCTTTTCTTCCTATTTGGGCCCCCGGAGAGAAGCAACTCACGTTACTGCCCCCACCAGAGGGTGAGAAGTTATTGTTTTAGCAGCATTCCGTGAAGGAAAGACTACGCATTAAACTCTGCTAACCAGCCCCATTATCCCCTTTTAACCCCAGACCAACAACAGGCTATGTAAACACACCCTGTTATTCATCCACATATAGCACATATTCTGCTTCTTGTTCATAAAAACCACACAAGTCCATTTAAATTTTATTTAGGATTTTATTTAAGGATTTTCTAATCTATTTTTAAAAAGCTATTTTAGAAATATATTTTTTCATATATTTATATATTTTTACTTTTAATTACCAAGGTTCTTTAATTCCAAAGAGTTTTAAGCTATTTTAAAAATATATTTTTCATACATTTTTAATTCCAAAGTTCTTTTGGCTGTATTGTACCGTTCGATTACTAAAACACTAATACCGTGTTCCATATCTTCTTATCTCTACGTTTGAGCAAAATCCCGTGCGCTGACCAACCCTCCATCTCCACTGCAACTATAAGAAGATTCCGGGCTTTATCTTCTCTACTGGTCCAGCTGCAGAAAACAACAAGGGCAAGTATACACTACCCTTTCTTTGGTTATACACTACCACACAGGCAACATCACAAGCCTATACAAATAGGGAGCGCCCCAACCTCTTTTCTTTTTGTCTTGTTATCTGGCAGATTGGGACGGGATATTTATTTTTTCATGAGTCTCTCACGCTCAGTTTGATTATAATCTCTCCAACTGCCCTTTTATATACTTACAAAGTGCGAGTAGATACAGGTAAACCCCGTTATAGCGCCCCCCGTTATACCACGAAATCGGTTATAACGCGGTTTTCACGTGGCTCCCGTTTAAAAAAAAAAAAAAAAATTATTTAAGTTTTTTTTGCACACTCCGCACACACTCCACACTGCACACACACTACACTGCACACACTCTACACTGCACACTGCTCACAGCACACTGCACACACTCCCAGCACTCACTCTACACTGCACACACTGCACACACTCTACACACTCTACACACTCTACACTGCACACTGCACACACTCCCAGCACTCACTCTCACTGCATCACTGCACACACTCTCACTGAACACACTCTCACAGCACACACAGTAGAAAAAGGAGCATTTGTGCCAGTCTGGAACTATAATATATCCCAGTCTGGAGGTGTGTTTTTTTTCTCTTTTCTCTGAGATTGCTGACCCATATACCACACCTCCAGACCGGCATGAATTATAGTTCCAGGCTGGCACAAATGCTCCTTTTTCTACTTTGTTTGTGAGTAGGAATTTGGAAGCTCTTTACTAATTTAATATCACGCTTTTACTGTATTACACTATCCACATTTCTTCTTTTTTGGGCACTCGGCGACGCTCCCCTGGATTTCCATCAACTATATATACACGCAAGCATATATGCCTCAGTATTCCCTCTTCCATTCAGGTCGCTCATACCTTGTCCTGATCTGCGATGGACAGCGTGCTGTGTAAGGGGAGAACAATCCAGCGCTGGGTGTGAGAGGCATACACCTGTGCTGCCTCTTGCACGGTGGTTATCTCCATCACCCCGCTCAGGAAGATAAGCAGGTCCCCGCGCTCCTCCGCTGGGTACTTGTTATCGATGGCCTGCAGCACGCGCAGGTATGGCCGGGGGTCCAGCTTCTCGGACTTGGACACGGACTCCTCCTGCGGGATCGGCTGGTAAATCACCTGGGAGCCAAAGACACACACTGTAAAACTAATGATAAATAAAATGGCATTGTGTAAAGGGGAGGAGATGTAGTGCAATGGGTAAAGGGAAGAGAAAAAAGACAAATAACAACAAAAAATAAATTAAAAAAAAATGAGATAGGGAACACCCTTGTGGAAGATACTTACAACTACATAATAGAAACTGACCAAAGTTAGTTGTAAAAAAGGTAAATTCATATTTTCACAACGACTACATCTACTAAATTCTCAACACCAAACAATTCCCTACACAACGTGGACAGAAACGGTAGGTATCTCGACCACATCTGACTGCGACTAGCCAATTCCCTGGCAGAGTTTCACATTTTACGGACTGTGACAGGGTGAAGTCAGGTACTGATAATTATGCCTGGGAAACATACATCGAAGTCCTTCATCCACCCCTCAGAAGGTTAACCCAGTAAGAATACTTGGGCAATCAGGAAGTAAGCTGACACAGCTGACAACCAGCTTGATAAGGAGGCTACTGCTTGTAGTAGGTGGTTGACTCAGACTACAGAGCTGTCCTGTGCAAGCTTCTATACAGAAGGATTTCCTAAACTCTCTCTAGGGACAGAGATTCCCAAACAAAGATACAGTAAGGACTTTAATATTGTTCCATAACTATTGTGGTATATGTTATGGGGTTGGGAACCGGACAAAGCAAGCAAGCCCCATAGATAGGGAGATCATGCTAAACATTCCAGGCCCTATGAGGAGTAAGCATTATTTTTATGAGTTTTGTTTTGCCTTAAAATGGACAGTGTGCCCAAATGTTAATTTGTGTTGTGGAGAAATAAAACCACCTAACATTTGGTTTAGCCTGAAAATGCACATGTGGACTCTTGTCTGACCTCGCCTACAGGCCATCCTGCCACACGGACCTTACAGTTCCTCATCTGACAACACATATACACACCAGAGGGCTCCAAAAACATACAAAGCCACCGGAGTTTTTGCTAATATTTCTTCACGTTCCCCCATTCCTTACAGGTCCTCACTCCCGATACCATTGGGCTTACTCTCTGACCAAATAAGTCCATCAATTCGGTCCGGAAAAGGTAACCTCCATCTGGAGGGTCCCGTCCTTTATATTATATACGCGACGGTTTTGTAAGCGCAATGGAAGGTTTCACCTTCCACATAGTAACTTCCTAGCTTCTGGGCCTGTTCTGAATCATCCTGCAAATATGTCTATACGTGGGATGGTAAACCCTTGTTAAATGACTTATGGTTCAACGGACTAGGCCTTCTGACCACTGTACCCAGTACATTGAGGACATCCCATTCCTCCTTTAACCCTTTATTGAACCGTGGGAAACCTAAATGTTGGGAGACATGCCCGGGATAGCTTATACTGCTGGGTTACAGCACAGTACTTACTGTTCTTTTTGCCTTTAGTTTATTTATACACTTAGTTCCTTTTTTCGTCATTCTCGTTTTTGCAACTCTGCTACTTCAACATATTCCTCAACTGGAGTTTCCCCATCATGCACACATTTTTATTGAGACCATCAAGATGAGTGCGTGATATGGACAAAAGGCGCTAACCACAATATAATTACTCAAATAAATAATGTGATGATCACGTGCAATAATAAAAATGATACTGATAACCAGCTCAAACCCTCTGGTGGATCCTGCCTTCACTGGCTCCAAAAACTTGAATGATATTCTTGTAATCCAGGGGGAGCATATCGGCCGGAAGAGAATGGAAAAAAAAAAACACTACTAAGTGTAGATGGTTCAGCAATAGAGAGATAAAGCGATAACTTGGCTCTATGGATATCCTACTTACAGGATTCCCATGGAAAACAGGCACTGGAATGAGGTGAGATATGTAGAGCACCTCATTCCAGTGCCTGTTTTCCATGGGAATCCTGTAAGTAGGATATCCATAGAGCCAAGTTATCGCTTTATCTCTCTATTGCTGAACCATCTACACTTAGTAGTGGTTTTTTTCCATTCTCTTCCGGCCAATATGCTCCCCCTGGATTACAAGAATATTATTGAGACCGTCAACCCATCGTCCAGATTGCTACTAAAAAATACCTTGTTACAGTCTTGCATATACGAGCAACAGTCTTGCTTTTTCATTTTCTGTTACACTTTTCTTATGTATGGCTCATTTTTCCCGACATGCCTCAGTATGCTCTGTGTACAAGGAGATTACACTAATGTACATCAGCTTCCGACACATACAGGTATATGGTAAGGGTCTTCTTTTTTAATATACTTTTTTCACGTGTAAATGTTGCGCCGTCACTGTTTATGGCACATGCGTGTGTGTGTGCACGGTGGGTAGGGTATATTACAATATGTGTGCGTTCGGGAAGAAGGCAGAGGGTGCCAAGAATGCCCAGAGATTAAACAAAAGTAGTCACTCAAACCTAAACCTGGCTACCCAAAACTTCCGGACGCTCTCCAGGGAAGCAGCACTGCAAGAACTGGAAGGCGAATTAGAAAGATTAAATTGGATATTGTTGGCCTTAGTGATATTAGAAGAAAAGATGAAGGCCTCATTGAGCTCAAAAGCAAAAATCCACTTCTATTACAGAGGAACAGATAATGGAAGAATCAGTGGAGAAGGCTTCATCGTTACCAAGAGATGGAGAAACATAGTAGAGTATGAAAGCTCATAGGAAAGAACTGCAAGAATTGTCATTCAGTTGACAGTGATACAGGCTTCAAATAATCCAAGTCTATACTCCAACATCAAGTCATACAGACGATGACGTGGAAGACTTCTACAATAAAATCAACCAATTGTAACAATGGAAATTGTCACCTTAAGATCGTTATGGGAGATTTCAATGCAAAGATTGGTGCTCATCAGAAAGACGAAACATCAGTTGGCAAGTATGGTTACTGTAACAGGAATGAGTGTGGGGACCGATGGGTGGAATTTGCAGAATGTGAAAAATTCTGCATCGTGAATTCATTCTTCAACAAGAATCCAAAGAGAAAATTATCCCAATGGAGTCAGGAATTCAAAATGGAGTTACACCTAGCCAAAAAGAAACACGTGATTAAGGACTGCAGTCCTTAACCATTCTGTCACAAGGAGTGATCACTGATTGCATTCAGATGTAATCTGCAGCGAACCAAAGTTGGAAAGAAGAAAAAACAGATTAAAAAGACGACAAAACATCAACAGCAGAGAATTTCAACTAGAACTATAAAAAAAAAAAAAGAAAACAAAATCGCTTCAGCTTGCTCAAAATGCGAGGGGACACTTTAACAATTATGAAGAACTTATGAAGATTATAGTTGAAAGCACAGAAAAAAAAAATCTGTAGGAATTGCCAACAAAAACCAGGATGAGAAAATATCGGAGAAGATAAAACAATTAAACTACATGAAATGAAGCAATCCCAAAACGCAACAATTAGAATTGAATATGCAGCGCTGTTGCAAGACAATCCGCAAACGTATAACAGACGATGTAAAGAAATGTAACTGTGATATGGTGAGGAAAACGTGAAGATAACAAAAGCTTAAAGAAGACAAAGCAGCGACTTATGGTTGGAAAGAAGTAAATCATCGCACTCCACTAACACCACAGATAACACCGGGCATAATCTAGCAGAGAACACGCAGAAAGAAAGTACCATGCGTCCTTCCAGAAGAAGTGGCCAAAGCAAGAAAATGCATGAAGTGGGAAGGCTCCCAGGGAAGATGGAATTACAACCGAAAACTTGAAAGAAGCTGGAGAAGAAGCTCAAAAAAATCCTTGCAAAAAAAAACTCTTTACATGCTGCTTGAAGAACAGGAAAATCCCAGACCAATGTAGTAATGCCATAGTTAT
Organism: Ascaphus truei; assembly: GCA_036426205.1. Taxonomy (NCBI): domain Eukaryota; kingdom Metazoa; phylum Chordata; class Amphibia; order Anura; family Ascaphidae; genus Ascaphus; species Ascaphus truei. The sequence continues at coordinate 39,410 of WSYH01002386.1, forward strand.
CCTCGGCCCCAAGAAGCACGACAAAGAAGACCTCAAGAACTACAGACCAACCAGCCTACTTCCAATCACTTACAAGACTTTAACGAAGAAACTAACTGATCGGAGGCACCATACCCTGGGTTTTACAGTGGATACAACACAATAAATCACATCCACGTCGTACAAGAAGTGATTTCCCGAAGTAACGAATACAATTTAACACTCCGTTTAGGATTCGTAGATTACAAAAAAGCATTTGACCGTCTACACCTCAGCGATCCAAGATGCACTAAGAAGACAAAATGTTGTGTGTATGTCTTTATTTATGTAGCGTCATTAATGTACATAGCACTTCACAGCAGTAATATACGTGACAATCATATAAATAACAAATAACACAAAGGGAATAAGTGCTTCAGACATAAAAGTGACATTTAGGAAAAGAAGTCCCTGCTCCGAAGAGTTTACAATCTAATTGGTTGGTAGGAAGAAGATACAGAGACAGTAGGAGAGCGTTCTTGTAAGTGCGTCTGCAAGGGGACAAGGTTTATGTATGAGGTGTTAGTCAGCCATGGAGCTACTCATATGCTTCTTTAAGCAAGTGTGTTTTGAGGTGGGTCTTAAAGGTGGATAGAGAGGGTGCTAGTCGGATATTGAGGGGGAGGGCATTCCAGAGGTGTGGGGCAGTCAGTGAGAAAGGTTTAAGGCGGGAGAGGGCTTTAGTTACGAAGGGGGTAGAGAGAAGACATCCTTGAGCAGAACGCAAGAGTCGGGATGGTGTATAGCGACAAATTAGGGCTGAGATGTAAGGAGGAGCAGAAGAGTGTAAAGCAGGCCTGCCCAACTCGTAAAGTGAGAAGGGCCGAACTGCTCCAAGGAAAAAAAAATTGGGCCGCACGGGTTAAATCATCATCTCTCCTCCAGCACCTCTCCATCATCATCATCATCCTCATCTATCTCTCATACCCCCATCTCTCCCCCTCACCCACACAATACCACCCTCCACATCAAAAACACAATACCCCCTCCACATCCCCCCAGCCAATCCATGTCAGCAGCCCCCCCCCCCCAATCAGCATCCCATGTCAGCATCCCCCCATGTCTCTCTTCTCCTCAATAACACTATCTCCCCCTCCCCTAAATCACACCCTCTCCCTCCTCTCAATGAACTCTCCCCTCCCCTCAATATGACACACTCTCCCCCTCCCCTCAATATGCAATCTCTCCCCCTCCACTCAATATGACACTCTCTCCCCTCCCCTCCATATGACACTCTCTCCCCTCCCCTCATATGACATCTCCCCCTCCCCTCAATATGCCCACTCCCCCTCCCCCTCAATATGCACACTATCCCCTCCCCTCAATGACACACCTCCCCCTCCCCCTCAATATGACACACACCCCTCTCCCCTCAATTGACACAGCTCTCCCTCTCCTAATATGACACTCTCCCCCTCCCCTCAATATGACACACTCTCCCCTCCCCTCAATAAACAACACTCTCCCCCCTCCCCTCAATATAACACTCTCTCCCCCCCCCCTCAATAGACACTCACTCTCCTCAATATGACACTCCTCTCTCCCTCTAATATGACCTCTCTCCCCTCCTCCTAAATGACACTCTCTCCTCACTCCCCAATGACACTCTTTCCCCTCCTCCTAATATGACACTACTCTTTCCTCCCCTGCAACATCACATAACACCCCCTGCAGCCTCACATCACTCCCCCCCCTGCACCTCACTGTCAGCAGCCACCCCCCCTCACATTCATAGACACACCAACACCTCACCTGTCGTCAGCCCACCCCCCTCACATGTCAGCAGCCCACCCCCACCTCTGCACCAGCCCGTTTTTCACACCCACCCCCACCAGCCCGTTTTTTTTTCACACACACCCCAACAGCCCGTTTTTCCACACCCCCCACCCACCAGCCCGTTTTTCTCTAACACACACACACACACACACACACACACACACACACACACACACACCTCTACCTCAGCACATCCTCTCCCCGGCACTAAGCCCCGCCCCCAGCATGCTCTGACCTCCCCGGCATCCTGCATCCTCCTCATGCTGCTTCTGCCCCCGCGCACTGCAAAACCCGGGGGCGGGGAGGTTGGACTGTGGAGGAGGGGGGGGCGTGGAGGAGGGGAGGGGGATGAATCGCCGCCATTTTTTTAAACTTTAAAAAAAAAAATATATATTTAATTAATTAACTGGCGCCCGGCCGGAGTCACCGCGGGCCACACAGAGAGGCCAGGGGGGCCGCATGCGGCCCGCGGGCCGTATGTGCATGCGGCCCGCGGGCCGTATGTTGTGCAGCCCTGGTGTAAAGCTTTAAAAGTGAGGAGGAGAATTGAGTGCGTGATACAGGATTTGATAGGAAGCCAGGAGAATGATTTCAGCAGGGGAGACACAGACAGATTTAGGAAAAGGAGTGATTCTGGCAGCAGCATTTAAAGATAGTAGGTAGTTAGGACACATGTCCAAATAGCAGTGCTCAGTCCGAATCAAACACAGTGGAAATCCATATATCAAAGCATTAAAGTCCACATATCATGGTGTGAATAGAAGCATATTGAGCTACAGGGAGTATTGGAACCAGTGTATAAGAAACAGTGACTCTTCAATAACACATGACAGTCCATAAGGTGGAGACAATTAAAGGGTTAACATACCAGTATTCTTGTAGTACTCCACAGAACAGGGTTCTCTCACTGTTACACTGTTACAGGTCAGCAAATCCCCATAGATAAGGGGAACAACAATACTCACAGGATAGCTGCTTTATGGGGTGCGTGCATCACGCTTGTTGTCTTAGTAGAGAGAAAATCCTGGGATTGCAGCGGAGCACAGCATGAAGAGAAGGGACCAGCAGGGTGTGGGTTAAAAATATTATTTATTGAAAAGCATGGTAACGGGGACAAACTCTCTGACGCGTTTCGGGCAAAAAAATGCCTTTTGATAAAGGGCATTTTTTTGCCCGAAACACGTCAGAGTGTTTGTCCCCGTTACCATGCTTTTCAATAAATAATATTTTTAACCCACACCCTGCTGGTCCCTTCTCTTCATGCTGTGCTCCGCTGCAATCCCAGTATTTTCTCGCATTTAAAGATAGATTGTAGGGGAGACGCAGGAAGGCAAGCCAGCAGGAGGTTACAGTAGTCGAGACGGGAGAGAATGAGTGTCTGTGTCAGAGTTTTTGCAGTCGAGCAACAGAGGAAAGTTGTAAAAGCGTACATTGATATTATAGACATACAAAAAGTGTCAGACAGCACCACCTTTAGAAATATATGTACCAATAGTGTACATGTCCAAAACATATGCAGTGGTGCTGGAGAGATAAGGAATCCCTATCAATTCTTAAATAAAGTACTACATAAACAAACGTGTACCACGCACTCACACTCACACTCACGCTTCCCTGCCATCTCTTCCCCTGTAGATGGTGTTAACCGTCCGATTTAATACTGACTAACCTTAAAACTCACCCCACAAATTAAGCATCCCAATAGCCTGCACTCATGGCTTCTGTCCCACACCCACACTCACTCCTACCACCAATTGTGGCCAAGCACTGCCATCTACAGCACTTACTCCCTCACCTGCAGTCTCTAAGTCTCCCATCATACCTCTTAGATTGTAAGCTCATCAGGGCAGGGATCTCCTTTCCCATTGTCTGATTTTGCTGCGCTTAATGTATTATTTTAATTCCCTGTACCGTATGCTTTGTGAAGCGCGGAGTACGCTTTTGGCGCTATATAAAAAGACATACATTACTCATATAAAACACACGAACATCACTGTTATTTAAACCACAAAATGGTATGTTTACTAATTGATGGAATATTGAATACACAGAGGCAGAAGAACCTCACACAGTAAATGTGATATATCAGGGGAAAAAAGAAAACACGAAGCAAATAACCAATGGTGTGTCTCTAGCCCAACATTCGAGTAATAAGATCACATAAATATATCAAAAAATAATACAGGGAAGGCACACCTCACTACAAAATAGGGGGGAAAACGGACTATATATTTAAATATATATATATATATATATATATATATATATATATATTTAAAAAAAAAAGGGGGGGTTGGAAATTGCAAGCAAAAATCAAGATAAATTAATAAAAAATAAAGTCAAACAAGTAAGGGGGGCAACATCGAAGTTTCAGGGTCCTGACCCTTCTGGTCCATTCCTACGTATGTAAAACACAAAGAACACAGTACTTCCCTTTATAAAGCAGAATGTCCTCCAGGGTTTCAAGCGCATCAAGACAGTTCTTCAAATGGCAGAGAAAACGCCACTCTGGGGATCCCAAGTATACTTAGTATGGGAGGTTCTTCTGCCTCTGTGTATTCAAATAGTAAACATACCATATTTTGGTTTAAATGACAGTGATGTTTGCGTGCTTTATAGGAGTACACAGTAGACTTGTTTATAAATCGATATTATAAAGAATATTTAATAGAATGCCACATCAACCATTAGATTCCATGTAGATACAAGCAAGATAAGGATCAGCAAGGGAGTACGGCAGGGAGACACAAATGTCCCCAAAGCTTTTCACAGTAATAGTTGAATCATTTTTCAAGATAGGCTGAGAAGAAAAAGGAAACAAAATCAATGGTGAATATTTGTCAGCTAAGATTTGCAGATGACATTGTTATTTTTGCCAGAAGGCCTCCAGCAACAAAATTGGAGAACTTGCCAAAGTATGAATGTGGGCCTCTGTATGAATATCAACAACTCCAAAGTGATTTTCTACAATTGTGTCAAGTCTACAAAAATTTAAAGAAATATAATAAAACTGGAAGTCGAAGACTATGTCTACCTTGGCTGGCAAATAACACTGGGTGGGAATTTTTTAAACAAAACCAATAGGATGATGAAGATGGGATAGAACGCATGTAATGCAAAGATTCTGGATTCAGCCAATAACTTGCACACCGAGTCAGTAAACAGTCTTAGAGATGTAATCAAAAAGGGGTTTTACTTAGCTTCGGTTATGTTCTCAGTTACAGCTTGCACAGCTATACAGCATACAACAGGAAAACGATCCAAAAACACCCGAGGAAGCCCCAATCAGTCTAGTCTGATCCCGAGCGAGCGAGGGGAATTCTTGGCCAGGGAACCAGCACGGTCCATGGAGAAGCTTCACATTACAAAGAAGGTACGCGACTGGATTTCAAGAGAGATTAAAAGACCAAGACGACGACCAAAAGTAAGATGGGAGGATGAAATTAGAAAATGTAATGGAGTAACGTGGAGAAGATAGGCTTACAACCACAATACCTGCAAGATCATTGGGGAGGCCTTCCTCCAGCAGGATCAACAAGGGTTGAAGATGATATATCATATGTCATGTGAAGATAGGAGTGCACTCTGATTGGTAATATACATTACGAGGCTGGGTCGAGTTACCTGTATGGGGAAAAGCCTCCCGGGAACCTGCAGGACAGGTGCTTTGTCAAAGTAGCCCGAGAAGAGCTTGATGTTGATGGTGGCTGACATAAGGATGACCTTTAGGTCTGGGCGCAAGGGGAGGAGTCGGCGCAGGACGCCCAGCAGGAAATCACTGTGAAGGTGCCTCTCATGGACCTCATCCACAATCAGGACCTGGTAGTGGGGCAGGTCAGGCTCCCGCTGGATCTGACGCAGAAGAAGACCCTCGGTCAGGAACACAATCTTCGTGGCCGGTGAGCGGCTGCTCTCAAAACGAATTTGGTACCCGACCTGTAAAGAACAATGTTAATGACCATATAACCCATTAAATATGTCAATCTCATAAGGCCATTATGCGCCTAGGTAAAGTGGACTCTGTAATTCATTAAACATGTCACTGTCATTAGGTCACATTGCTCCTACAGATGTAGTCAAACTTACTGTCCCCAAGGACAGTAAAAGACGCTGCTACCTCCGGGAGGTCCGTTCCTCTGAATGGGACCCCCGACAGATTTTCCACTGCTGGTGGATGCTGTGGCTTCCTTTGTCAGTGGGGTAGAGTTAGTCTGGCTACATCTGTACATGGTAAAAAAAGTGTCAGGGTGCTCAAGAAATTAGATCCCGTAGAATGTATCTTTTACATATAAAAAGAACTCCATAATGGGTGCGATTTGAGAAATAAATGCATATATATCCAATCCTGGAGAGATCAATCCTTATTTGCAATATGACAATTATCCCCTGAAGGTTAAAGAAAGGCGAGGTACTCCACACTTATCTAAAAGCTCATTGGGGGTGTCTTAAACATAGTCCTCATTTAGGAAGGTACTCACCGTTGTTGTACTGTAACATGAATATCCACTTCAGGAGATATTCTGTGGCATGCCAGCCACTGTAGTAAGATCCAATGAAGAAAACTAAAAAAAAGGGGGGGGGGGGTGCGGCGCACAACCAAGGGAGTAGGATCCAAAACAAGAAAAAGTCCTTTATAAAGTAAAGAAGTGTACAAAACGCGTAGGAGAGCCATGTACCTCCTTTTTAAATTATGTTTCAATACATTTTTCTTGTTTTAAACCCTACTCCCTTGGTTGTGCGCTGCTTTTTCCCCATTACATCTGTACATGGGACTGACCATTCCAACCAATCAAATATAAAATATATATAAAGGCCGCTTACTTTTGACCCATACTGATTGAGGCTCTCAAATCCAACTCGTTTGGCTAATGAAATGCAGGCGATTCTGCGGGGCTGGGTGCAGGCGATGTGCCCGAAACCTGCAGCCAACAGGTACTGCGGCACCTGCGTGGACTTTCCACATCCTGTGTCTCCTGCTACCACAACTACCTGGTGCTCCCTCAAAACCCGGACTACCCGCTCCATGTACTGGAATATGGGGAGACTTGACCTCTCCTTCCTAAGCTTGGCCAGCTTCCCGAAGCTCTGCTTCTGCGTGAAGTCCAAGTAATGAAGGACGGCCATCTTAAATTCAGTCAGTTTCTCCTTGGGCATGTCATCATGGTCTCTGGATCTGCGTCCCTTCTCCTTATGATGTCCACTGACAGCCTTCTCCAGATCTCGGCTGAGGAGAATGGACACATTGATACGATACCTTGAATCATATTCGTTAGGCAGGTCCGTCAACTTGACACTTTGTCCTTCCTGCGTCCTCCTCTCCCTCACATCTGGTTTCTGGAGGCTCTGGAATCTTTGGAAGCGATCAAAAAACACCCAGAACTCTTTGCTCTCCTCAGAACCAGCCCTGATGTAACCTCGCTCGCCAAAGAATAGGTCTTCCAGGCGCCTACGGGTGTGAGGGCAGCTCCAGTCCCACCGGTTACTCCCTCCTCTTTCCATCTCATCCCGTCGTCATTGAATACAGATCTGTGTTAGTCTAACATCGGAAACAAACACAGTGAAAGAACACTGCATTTATATAAGAATATGCATAGAAACATGGAGTTTATGGATAAGGTTCTCACCATATAAGCAACCTTTGCACTTAAAACAGGCAGCAACACTTTGCAGACTATGTATACATACAACAAATAAATAATTAGACTGGCTACATCTACATATGTATCCAGACTAATTATAGATATACATTAAACATGTCACTGTGTGACATATACTACTCACCCACTCATAATAGAGACATCAGGGAGACATAGTTTTCACCCGTCATACATGCCTCTCACACACTCCTAATACAGAGACATCGAGAACACCTACCTCTCACACCATCCTTATATACAGCTACTGTATTAGGGACACGGACCTCTCATTCCCTTCTAATACAGACTCGCATGTATAACGAATCCCTTCTTCACACACTTCCAGCTTTGCGTTCCACGCCTCAGTACCTACACTGTGCTCCAAAGCGAGGCTTGAAATGCAACATACGTCACTGCCCACAGCCCTCGACAGACGTCTCTACAGACCAATCACTAACAGTGCGTCATCGACGTGCGGGCGGTGCCACAACATACTGGGCTACAGTTGCCTAGTTACAGTTGCTTACCTGTCTTGTGTATCACTGGTTGCCGTGGAAGTGACAGAGAGGCCATGTTCCTATAGAACAGCTAAAACTCACCCCAAATCCACAAACAATCATATAATGATACAGAATAAGAGGCAAAGTTACCATTAAAGCAGATTTACAGAGTATAATAAATAAAAACTCTCAACGACACAAAATAAAGGGATCTATCCAAACAATATTTAAACAACAGTAATAATGTATTTCATATGATCTTTTAGAAGATTAATAAAGCAATAATAGTTAAACACTTTCACTGTGTTGTGTAAAAAGAGACAAGTGCCATTTCTTAACATTTCAAACGTCTTATAGTACATTTCTTGTATCTGTGCCTCCTATGTATGTGTTCTATGTATATGTCTGTCGTCTATTGACTATTAATAAATGTATTGCAATCATTTGTAAACAATTGATTTGATGTGCCTTTTCTGATTGCAGTTTGACATCATGGCAAGCCCCTCTGGCAATGAAAGGGTTAAAAAAAATTACCATAGGAATAGCCTATAAATAATGTATATAAACAGAGCAAAAAGAAGCGCCAGTTCCGTATGATGGTGTAGTAAATAGGAATTTATTAATTAACCAGAGCAGTCAAAATAGACCAATGTGAAATTGGTGTGATTAAAAAGCAAACATAAAACAAGTATTAGCAGTGTGCAGCAATGTGTAGGTGACATGCAGAGGATAATACACAGCGAGGTAACCATATAATGGTAAGGAGAAAATGAACAGTGGTGCTAGAGATGGATAATAGCAGTGAACATAGCTGCTGACAGCCAAATGGATTTGAAATAGTCACCGGTAAGAGAGTGTTCTTTCTCAATGAAGATCCGGTGTGCTCTTCTCAGACCCCACGGTCTTGTTCCAGATGGAGCAATGATATATCCAAATGCCGTTTCCAGATGGTAATATCGCCCACTTCCTCCTGTGGCAAACAGAGAAGTACTGCGTGCCAGAGCCTTATGTGAGGCAGACACTACCTGTGTGTCAGACCTCGCTGTGGCGCCAAATGAAGATGAACAACGGCGCCTCCATCTCCAGATACAAAACGGTGATCCGTTCTTGGAGCTCCTCACCGGCTGTAACTGCGTCACCACGTGGCTGCGTCACTGCGTGTCTACGTATCAACGTCCAACGCGTTTCGTCACTAACAAGTGACTTTCTCAAGGATGGGGTTTGTTTCTGTGTTTATAAATAATGTATGTTTGTGTATACTGTGCTAGACCTGCCATCTCTCTCTGATTTTCTCTGTCTTACTGATTTGGTCTCACTCAGCCTAACTGATTTTTAACCTCAACGTTTCATAGACTTCTGCAGACTCACTGATAAAAATGAACAATTGTCACTGATTTTAGTGCTTGACCGTTACATCTCTGCTATGCCTATGGTGACCATTTGTCCCGGTTTTGCCGGGACAGTCCCGTTTTTTTCTGTCCTGTCCCGGTTTCAGGTCCGTCCCGGAAATGTCACGTTTTTTGTCCCTGGTCCCGGTATTGTGGGGCAGCGGTGATGAGGAGTATACGGCGGCCGGTAAGTATTTTCTATGTGTGTGTATGAATGAATGCATGCTGCCGGGGGGATTGAATGAAGGAGGCGGGGGCGGAACTTAGAATGTCAGCCGGCCCGCAGGAGATTGGATGAATGATGATGCCGGGGGCGGAACTTAGAATGTCAGCCGGCCCGCAGGGGATTGGATGAATGATGATGCCGGGGGCGGAACTTAGAATGTCAGCCGGCCCGCAGGGGATTGGTCGCAGGCATGTCAGAGGATGCCGGGGGCGGGGCTTCCGCTTTTTGCAGAGCACACGTGAGTGTGTCTGTCTTCCCGCTCCTGGCTCCTCTGTCGGCAGCGCAGTGAGTGTCCCCCTTCTGTCCCGGGTCCCAGCCAGGGGGGTAATAGGAGGTGGTAGCGGGGGTGCGCCTGCCTTTGTACCACCTTGTACCTTTGCCCCTCGACGCTCCCACCTTTGCCCCCCGGCGCTCCCACGATTGTCCCCTGGCGCTCCCACCTTTGCCCCCCAGCGCTCCCACCTTTGCCCCCTGGAGCTCCCACCTTTATCCCCTGACGCTCCCACCTTTGCCTCTCCTGGCGCTCACTTCCCCCCGTCCCCTTGGTGCGGGAGATGGGCTCGGGGACGGGCAGTGGTGGCTGCGCGGTCGCTGGCGGGCGGTGCAGGGGCTGGTGGGCAGTGTAGGGGGAGGCGGGGTGTATCAGTGTGTGTGTGTATCAGTGTGTGTATCAGTGTGTGTGTGTATCAGTGTGTGTGTGTGTATCAGTGTGTGTGTGTGTGTGTGTGTGTGTGTGTGTATCAGTGTGCGTGCGTGTGTGTGTATCAGTGTGTGTGTGTGTGTATCAGTGTGTGTGTGTGTATCAGTGGGTGTGGGTGTGTGTATCAGTGGGTGTGGGTGTGTGTATCAGTGGGTGAGTGTGTGTATCAGTGTGTGAGTGTGTGTGTGTATCAGTGGGTGAGTGTGTGTGTATCAGTGGGTGAGTGTGTGTGTGTATCAGTGGGTTAGTGTGTGTGTGTGTCAGTGGGTGTGTGTGTATCAATGTGTAGGTGTGTGTTAGGTACCTTATGCTGTTGCAGTGCGTGCCCGGAGAGAGTGGTGTAAGGTTCGGTGGCGGCCCGGCAGTATAGGGCGCCGCCATGTTTATTGCGCAGCAATCAGAGGGCACTGGCAGAGCAGAGAGGTCACGCATCCGCAATGCAAGCGTGCGAACGACGGGCCAATAAGGGAAAGGCTCCGTTAGTGTACTACAAATCCCATGAGCTCAAGCCCAGTCACCTGATGCTCGGGAGCCAATCAGAGGGCTGGAATTGCGGGAGGAGGAAAGGGAAGCGTGAGGGAGAGACCACGCTAGGCAGAGGGGAACCGGAGGGCAAAGGAAGAGGTAGTGTGGGTGCAGGGGGTCCGTGATCCACCTGCATAGGACAGATCTTCCCCGCAGGCCCTAAGAGAATCCCTGAGCCACCGTAGAGTGAGTTGCTGCAGGGATGCCCTATAGTAGTAGCGTTATTCCCTTACTGAGTAACGGTTAGGGACAAAGGCGTAGAGTTGCGGTTGCTGCAGTTATCTGGGACCAGACGGCTGGACACTGTGACACCTGGAAGCAAAGCGTTGGATCGACGATCCTTTTCGAAGCTGTTACCAGTCAACGCAGTGACCAGAAGGTATTTACCACAAGGGCACCAACACCGGTCAACAGACGCTGATCCCGCCTTAGGGAACACTCTTTGGGGACACTAAGGGAGTGGCCAAAGGACTGAGCCTAATATACATTATAAGTACATGGACACGGTGTGGGGCACGCGGTGACAGGACAGAGACATTACTCCTTTAGGAGAGTGGCTGAGCCACTAGTGTTATAAGGACAGTTCAAGCTAGCTATGTGTTATGTGTTATTGCTATGATAAGGTGATAAGTATGGTATGATATGTGCTATTGCCTCAGTTAAGCATTTAGGTTATTATTGCATTCTAGTAAAGTCAGTTCAAGCATTCATATATATGTGTGTGGATATGGTTCTTGCCCAGGGGAACCTTATATGATGGGAATCCGGGGTAAGTGGTGGTGCTGCTGTTAGTATAAAGTGTTACCCCAGGCTCCCAGCTAGCGGAGGCTCTGATCTCCTGGAGCCACAGGTGTGTGCAGTACCCGTAGTCTCTTTAGAGCGTCAGAAAGAGGGCTACAAGTGTATCAGTGTATTTCTATCAAACCTATGTGAGCAAGCTAAACTAAGTTGTGGGCCATACAAGGCAACCACTAGTTGAGATAGACCTAAGGCTGCAATCCCAGTCAGCACTGTGGCATGTGCGCCCGGCGGGGGTGGGTGGGGTGGGGGGTATTGGTTTCGGTGGTGCGTGCACAGCGCTAACCGCTATCTGCGGTCTTCCAGGGAGAGAGGTAGATTGCGACGGAAGGGGGCATGGTGGGGGTTTTGCGGGGGACGTGGCCATGACTTCATGCGACTGGTTCGCCCTCATTTGGTGAACCGCCAACGGGGGCGTGGCACGCCTCCGTCGCAAGTTCTAAACTAAATTTCATAGAATTTAAAAAACCTTGCAGTACGGCGCGGCTGCACCTTCAGCGGGAAGGTGCGTACTGGGCCCAGCCCCATTAAGGGGCAGTGCTTATACGCACAGCGCACGCAGAGGCGTGTGCTGTAGCAGTGACTGGGGCCGCAGTCTTATGCTACTATTGCTCTGTTGATATTTTGGGTTTATTACTAATACATGGTAACACTAAGGCTGCGCTTAAAGTGCCGGAGACAGCGACGTGACGTCGCTTCAAAACAAATGTATTGATACTGTCGTGTGCGCTTATATTACGAGCGGCGCGATGGAACAATGGATTGTTCGCTGGAAGTCACTTCAATTTGATTTTTCCAGAGACCGTAGTGTGATGTCAGTGTCGCATCGCTGTCGCCGTTGCCGGCACTAACGGCAGCCTAAGGGGTATAGCCATATAATACGGCTTTAGCTACCTCTTATGTGTGGGAGGTTTGTCGCAAAGGGATGTGGTTATCTTTGTCCTACTTTCTGCCGATAACTAATAATACTATTATAACTGCCTGTAGACGGACGTTCACAGAGGTACACAATTAGGAGGCTTTATAATGTGAAATTATAATAGGCTTTATTGTGCCTGTTCCTTTTCATCAGGAAATTATCCAAACACAGGGGGGGGGAACAAAGCTTCCATTCACTTGGGAGTATTTCTAGTGAAATCCTATGCAATTAGTTCACATCTCCATTAGTTAAGCATGTCTCGCAGCCCCAAAACATATAGCATGAAAATAAGCAGATATAAGCAGTCTCTTAAGAATAAAAGTCTTATCTGTTTCTTGGAGGGAAAATCTTCTCACTTCCTGGTTCAGCTTCAGGTGTAGTAGTTTTCCCTGTGTCTTGAAATCAGCTCTGCTGTGTTTTCTGACAGAGCTCAAGACATGTGCTGTCTCCAAAGGTCAGCTCTCAGTCAGAGCTAAGGAGTCACTTCCTGTCTCAAAGGCAGGCTTTTTATAAACAATCTAATCAGGCAGGTGGTGTTTAGTAATTAACTACCACACTGCTAGATTAAAGGCACATTACTGAACAGGGATAAGTCCCCTGTTACACTGCCACTACTGTTGGTATCTTTGTGGAACTCTGGTTTGATCTGTATGGGGTCTCAACGAGCACGACCACTCTGTATACCCTGCATATATGTCCTCTAGCATTTTTTCTCAGCTTTAAGCTGTGATAAGTGTGGTTATGCATGTGTAGAAACATGGATATAGCAGTTTTTGTTTTTTTGTTACACAGTGAAAGTAGACAATACTGCTTTAACAGTCTTAAATTCGACCAAAGTATTTTCATAAGAGGAATGTAAATACTTACCTTACTACCTGCAACCATATATCTTGTGATAGTGAACAGGCATCAGCTTCACAATAGCTAGCTAAATACTAGGGAGGCGATTTAAAGGCTTATAAATATCCCATGCATTAACAATAAGGAGTACATACACAACAGAGACATATAATACCATTAAGTGGCTGTATTTATATACTGCTTCTCACTTAATATAGTGGGTATTTAACTTTGAGATATTAAGAATTTAGTATATAACAGTGACTTAGCAATAACCACACAGAAAAGGAAATACATTTATTCCTTTATTCTTTTGTAAACCCAGTGCAAGTTGCGCAAGAAATGTGAATTTCACAAGAAATAGCCCAATATAGAGTATGACAGTTGATTTATGTCTTCTAATCTCCTTCTAACATATGGATCCAGATGTGAACATTCGCAGGGTGGTCTAATTTAGGCAGTCCTGTAAGAGAGTATTCACTTGTGAAGATAATTACTTTATCAGGGTCATACACTGCAAAGAAGGCATTGTGGTTTCGGTTAGAATTTCTACTACACATATAAGGATAACATCTCTCCCAAGATACAACTTACATTATAAAGTAGTTGTGTTCTCAGCACTAAGTTTATAGGCTTCTATGTGTAACTTATTATACAGGGGGATAATAATTTCCTGTTAGGTATTACCCCCGTTCTATCAGACGACATATTAGTCAATGTGTAAGCCTATCTTTTCTCACAATTCTATTGAGAGTCTTTAAGAGTCACTAGACATTCAAGCGCTTCAGTATAGGGTTTAATCGTCCTAGCTTTGTTGTTTAGTTCTATTTCAATAACATTTATTTCTTTTTTCGAATTGGTAGAGTAATGTGCATCGTTTAGGGTTCTTTCTATGAAATGCTGGTTCAAAAAAGTAAGTGAGACTGACTCCAAATCAGCAAGATTGACAGAAGATCAGGAAGACAAGTTCAACAGGAACAACACTATTTTAGAAAGCAGTGTGCCCCCATCCCCCTCTTATACATATCAGTTGCCCCCATAGAATTCAAAGAGATCACCCTCTTACATATATTTGCTGCCCCCTATACATTTCATCAGTATCACCTGCTTACACACGTCACCTGCCCCCACAGACGTCGATAGGATCGCACATAAAAAGTCACAGCCATTCACTTAAGCACTTTCAATAGTTTATCTCATCAGCAGCAGCATATCACTGTTATTAAGCCACTTTGCTCTGACATTTTGCCAAAAGGTTAAAATTGGAATGCCATCTTAGATATATTAGTTACCAGAGAAGAACACTATATGATCAGCCCGACACAATATAAACAGGGTTGCCACCTTCTATTGAAGGCTGACCCTGAGTTAACATTTTTTAGATTGATCTTTTTCATATTGTTTATCTTACCTTCGTCAGCGGCGGCGTCTCCCGGCACCCTCCCCTCCAAATCCCGTCAACATGGCTACACGACGACACGTGATGCCTGTTGCCATGACAATGAGACACTCCCTGACGGCACGCGGCATCAAGTTGTCATGACAACGGGACACCTAATGGCACCGAGGCGCCACGTGACGCCACGTTGTCATGTCAATGTGACGCCTCTTGACGTCGTGACGTCACGGAGCGTCAAGTTGTCCTGACAACTGGGCTTCACGCGACGCTGTGACATCACGTCGTGTCCCGTTGTCATGGCAACACGGCGCCATTTGATGTCGCGCAGCCATGTTGACTTGATTTGCATGGGAAGATGCTAGGAGTATGACGGAGGATGCCGGGAGAAGCCCCCGCCACCCGAAGATCTACGAGGTAAACCCGTGGCCGAAACCCGTAGTCTCCGAGTCAAACCAGGAGTGGTTGCAACCCTGATTATAAATAGACACCAACTAATTCCAATTGCTACAATGTAAACTGTACGGGATATAAAATCTTTTCTGAAACTTCCTATGTATTATTGGTTTATTTCATATAACTGCCCACCACCGGTGGTGGGAGGATGTTCCATGCACTCACTACCCCAAAGAGGATAGAGGGAGAGAAACATGTGAGAGAGAAAGGCGGGAGAGGGGTGATATGAATGAAAAAGGAGGGAGAGATGGGATTATTATTATCATTATTATTAATGTTTTATTTGTATGGCGCCAACATTTTTTGCAGCACAGTACAATGTGAGAGGACAATAACATGGTATGAAGATGCAAAACTCTGTGTCTGCAAGCAGCACAGGACGCTGCCCCTTTAAAAACAACATTCCACAGGAGGAGGTGACTGTGCTCATCCAGTGGATAACAGTTGGTGACAGTTGGAAAGTCCGCTGAGGGAGTGAACGTGTGCAGGTCCTTCTTTGAGAGAGGGATCTTCAGGAGCCCATGTAGAGAGAGGAGAGAGTATAAGCAGAGCCCAGACTGTAAGCAGTCAGGGGCCAGAGAGGTAGAGACCCTGCAGATAGCCAGAATCCCAGTGAAAGCAGCAGCAGAAGTAGCTGCAGTGAGCTGGCAGGGCTGCAGACTGGCTCCCACAGCAGGAGTACCAGTGGATCATAAGCCTCCCCATTGGTAGAGGAACAGAGAGTAACTGGAGAGGGGATCTGTGACAGGGTAAATAAAAGCCACCAGCTATATGTCTGGCAGACATATGTTTAGTCTGCAGTGCAGCAGTGATGAGGTTAACTTCAGCTGGGAAGCTCATGGCAATTAATTGAATCCCAGCTGCCTAATAAAGGTGTGTTAAAAACACCAGGATGTGCACTCATGCAGCCTAGCTGCTCAGCAGACAGGAGTGAGTTACTGAAAAGATTACTGCTACAAGGTCTGTCTTTTTGTATGCTGTCTGAAGCAGGGAAATACCCTGATAACTCTGGAGAGAGAACAGCTTGATTTAAGGTCTGTTTGCAAAGTACATTTTGATTAAATGTTGTGTCCCGCACGCTGAAGAAAACGTGTTTTGTTTACATGCTGAAGATAAGCTATTTTTCTTTTGTTTGCTGATGAGAAGCTATTTGTTTTTGGTGTGCTGTATGTTTTAAGGCTAAAATAAATAAGCCTTATCCAAAGAATCCGTGTGTGTAGTTGCATGTACACTGCAACATATGGTGTCAGAAGTGCCGGGATTTTGAAAGGCTCCTGCAGTAAATGGGCCACACACACACAAGAATGAGAAAAATGGAAGAATATTTAAAAGAGTTTCTGTGCCAGCATGCCCAACTACAAGCAGAGAGAGATGAAAGACTATTGCAGCACCAAACCCAGCTCCTAACCCAGCAGCAGGCAGCACAAGATGAGAGGATGGCCAGACTGCTTATCCAATTCCAGGGGTCTGCCAGTCCTGAACCGGCAAACAAACCCCCAATACTCTTGAGGAAAATGGCTCCGAATGAGGATCCAGAGGCTTTTTTACTGACATTTGAAAGGGTTGCCGAAGCTCAGGGCTGGACTGCAGATCGCTGGGCCACTGCTTTGGCCCCGCTCCTCATAGGAGAAGCCCAGGCCTCATATCAGGGCCTCCCTGCAGATCAGGCAATGGACTACCGACAAGTAAAAGCTGCCATACTGGATCGCTTAGGTCTGACCCCAGAGACCTACCGGCAGCAGTTCCGGAACATGAAGTACACCGCTAAGATGAGACCCCGGGTCCTCGCTCAGCCGTTATTGTACTTGTGTACGCGTTGGATACAACCCGAGGAGTGCACTAAGGAGGCTATTCTTGAGCAGGTGGTGTTGGAACAATTCCTACAGATAATACCCCCTTCCGCACGCTCGTGGGTAAAACGCCACGCTGCTGAAACCCTAGCTTTGGCGGTCCGACTCGTGGAGAACTTCCTTGGGGCTGAGGAGCAGGCGAGTGTCCTGGACCCGATGGATCCGACTCCACCGGCACTTGCGGACGCCCAAAGAGGGAGGTCGGATCAACGGGGAACCTACGTCCCGTTCATACGCAACCGTCAAGTCCAACGGAAGGAGTAGTCGTTCCAGCAAGAGCGGACTTTAAATGCTTCATGATGTCGGCTGGTCGCCAAATGAAAGGAACCTCCTAGGACGTCGCCCACAGGACCCACCAGATGCCTGGTCTCCAGTATCCGGTCCAGTGGAGCGCTATCCGCGGCACCCTCCTGTGAGGGAACCCTCTCTATGTTCCGCCTGCGGAGAACAAGGCCACCGGCACGTGGACTGCCCACAGATGGATTGTTCCTTCAGCAGGACCGTCGCCTCGGCCTTCACTGGAGAAAGTTACAAGCCCTGGCTACTTCCAGCCCAGGTGGGAGAGAAAACCGTCCAGGTCCTTGTAGATTCGGGCTCTGGGAAAACTCTGGTCCTCCAGGAACTGTTACCGCCTAACGTGTGTTCTTTTTACTCCCCATGGAGTATAGAATGTATACACGGCGATGTAAAGCGGTATCCGACGGCCAAAATCCGGCTACAGGTAAAAGGCCAGGAGGCCTACCTCGAAGTAGGGGTCGCTCCTTGGCTCCCTGCCCCCGTTGTGCACGGCCGGGACTGGCCTTTCTTTGCCTAATGGCTCCAGTCTCTCACGAGGATCCTTATTCTATGGCTCAGGAGAACACTGGCAAACTGTTCCCCTTCTCGGCAGACCTTTTTCCCAGTAGACACCGGGTTCAAAAGACTTGGAAGCAAAGACGCTTTGACAAACAGGACTGGTTGCAGAAATCTGGGTCTCAAGGTGACCATTCTAATAGCCAGAAGTCACAAGTGATGACTGGGGATGGCCAGAGGGAGGGGTATATGGGCCCGGGAGATTTACCAGACCTGTACCTCCCTGATTTTCGCCAGAGGCAAAGGGAAGACCCAGTCCTTGCTAGACAGTATGACAAGGTGGTAAAAATTGATGAGCAAATTTTGAATGCACAGGGGGTGATAGTATTCCCCCATTTTGAGTTATCAAATGATATCCTGTATAGGGTGAATAGGCAGACACAAACAGGGGAGGTCACCAGACAGATATTGGTTCCCAAGGTGTTTGTTAAATCTGTGTTCACTCTAGCCCATACTGTCCCTTGGGGTGGTCACCTGGGCAGGGATAAAACATTGGGCCGTATTTCGTCCCGATTCTATTGGCCAGGGATGCATAGTGATATTGCTAAATTATGTGCGGCATGTCCGGAGTGCCAGCTAACTAGTCCAAAGGGACAAAAAACAGCCCCTTTGGTTCCTCTACCCTTGGTGTCAGTTCCCTTTGAGAGGATTGGGGTAGACTTGGTAGGACCTCTAGAACCTTCTGCGAAAGGACACAGGTTTATTCTTGTAATAGTTGATTATGCAACAAGATATCCTGAGGCGTTCCCCCTAAGAACAGCAATGGCGAAGCAAGTAGCCAACAAGTTGTTGGAGCTGTTCTCACGGGTTGGACTTCCCCAGGTTATGTTGACAGACCAAGGTACACATTTTATGGCTAAATTGATGCAGGATGTCTTAAAATTACTAGAGGTCATGTCTGTTCAGACATCGGTCTACCATCCATTTCCACCTGCACTGGGAATTATAACTGCAGGGAAAACAACATTAAATAAAGGGCTAGCAGGCAGAGCTGCAAAGAAAGGGGGGAGGAACAGGGGGCTACAGAAATAGGCATTCCAGTTCCAGGTCAAGAGGGGACTTAGAAACTGTTCCCAACTGGAGGGTTTGAGCAACAATTTGATTTTACACTGTTGTATTTAATACAATTACACTTTTAAATACGTTATCTATATTGATTATAGTCACAAAGACCTATTTGTACATTAATAGCGATTGCAGTCACAAATACCTCTTTGTACACTATAAGTGATTGAAATATTCTTGCTACTTAATACTGTTTATTTGCACTTGCACGTGTATCTGTGGTAGCGCCGTTCTAAACCTCTTTCTGGGTATCAATAGATCTTTATCTGAGCTCCTAGAGTGATGAGTTCCAGTTGGTTGAGGTTGAATGTTGAAGAGAAGCTTGTGGGGAGCGCAGGTGTCACCATATATTTTAAATTTTTTACATTTATTATATAACATTAGCTAATTAAAAATAAATTGTAACAGAGTAATAATTTTATAAAAATTGACACATATATTTTAACTATATAAAAACACTGATTTCTATATCTGAGTTAAGCCCATCTGGAATTAATGTTTTCAACCGGTGAATCCAGTATGTTTCTCTTTTAATTAATTCTTTGGTTCGGTCACCGCCTCTCCAGTTTAGTGGGACATGTTCAATTCCTTTAATAGTTAGATGCATGAAACCGGGTAAAATGTTTAGGGACACTATGAGTGTCCAACATACGTCGTATATTACCCATATGTTCCAATGCTCTCACTTTCAGGGCACGAGTGGTCTGTCCAACATATTGAAGACCACAACTGCATTCCAGCAAATAATTTTTAAAAATATAAAACATGTGATTTAAATTTTATATACTTAATAGCTATTATGTTATATATATATATATATGTATGTATTTACATGGGTCACACTAACCTGTGATTTTTTGCTTTTCTCTCCCTTACCATTTCCCTCAATTGCTGCATAAAACATTGCTGAGGAGTTTAAAACACCAATGTAAACACACTAGTGCAGATTTTAACTCCAAATATATATTTTTTTTTTATCTGTAAATCAGTCAGTTCTTCTATGTATTAGTTAGCATTAGAGTTAGATTAGTATATTTAGTATTTATTCATTTATATTATGTATAAAGATTTTTATTATGTCTGTATTTAATAAAATGGTGTCATGTATATGTAATTCACATTGATATTAGCATACACGGGTAGTCCCGCCCATTGGCCAATCAGCAAGTACCATTTCAGCCAATGAGAAGTATAGATTTGTTCAACCATCCAATCAGAAACCAGTAAAGGGTATTTATATGGACAATGAAGCTTTAGCTACAGATCGGACTCCTGACGAAGCTGCCACGCCAGCGAAACGCGTTGAGTGAACCTTGCAGCAGTCCAGACGTATGCCCAGCATACCCCAGAACCCGTTTTGATCCATTCTGCGATCGCCGACGAAACCGGAAGTGACGCGATGGGCCGGACCGGAAGTGACGCGACGCAACTTCGGGAGTGAGGGGGAAGACACACACCTATGCTGCGCATCGATTTTTATGTGTCTAAGCACAAGTTGCTCATGTAAGTGCAATAGCAATTGCCTATTTTCAATATATCAAACGTGAACATACAATGTTGCACTAGAGTCGTCTTTTTCATTCTATTGAGGGTTGTCCTGCTGACATCAGGGAGGGTCCACAAGCCAGACCCCCTGCACAGTGCTGAATCCATTCACTGCATCTATTGCTGTTTCAAATGCTGTATTACAACAGGCAGAATGTGAGTTTCCATTCATGATTCCTGTGTTGATTGCTGTACCTGTATAGACATACCACACTATATTTATTTTTCCTTTGCATATATATGGTGACACCTGCGCTCCCCACAAGCTTCTCTTCAACATTCAAGAAAGGAGAAATCTGGAACTTTTCCAAAGAGGGTTGAGCAGCGAAGTTTGCCATTATTATATTTGAGCACACTTATATATCACATATTTTTATTTATTGATTTATTTATTTATTTTCACCTTCATTAGTAGCGCCTCACAATTTCTGTTTTGCGGTTGAGGTTGAATCCTGATAAGACAGAAATGCTTGTGGTGGATACTCAGCGTCAGAACACAACAAGACTGCAGCTAGGTCAACCAACCAGCCTTAAGCTTGGGGGTTCCCAGTTTCTAAACTCTGTCTGTGTATGGAATCTTGGTGTTGTCCTTGACCCTTAAACATCAGGTATCAGTCGTGATCAAATCTTCATTCTTCCACCTAAAGAACACATATTATGCACTTGATCTTCCCAGAGGATATTACTACGCTTATCTATGCCTTTGTGTCCTCACGTCTGGACTACTGCAATGCACCCTACCTGGGTCTTCCGGAAAAAGAGCAGCACCGCCTGCAGCTGGTGCAGAACGCTGCGGCTAGGTTGTTCCAAAGAAGTCGAACTGGGTTCCGTTTGAACTCAAATAGACATAAATTCTATATAGATGTGTAGAGACATGTATTGTAATATAGAGTAATCTTCAAGAAAAACACCTCCCAAAGCCCTATGAGGAGAGTAAGGTTAACAATGTACCTCCTGTGAGGAGCCTGGGGACTCCGGTGTTGCTTCTCCCTTCACCGCTAGCAGCCGTGCATAGGCTTGCAATGATGCAGCTGGAGTGTGTTCATTTGAAATCTGTTCCTCTGGCGTGCCTCCGGTAAGCACAGAGATGCAGGTAATGACACAAATGCGGAGTGAAAGTTGAACAAATTGAGCACAGGAACCTGACTTTAGTAGAAAAATGAATTGTTGTTTATTGGCTCAGAGAACAAAAGATGCAAAAAAAAAGATGTCCAAAAAAGACCTCCCACGCGTTTCACATCCCTGTGGTGCTTTCTCAAGGAGTATTTAGCATAGAATCATCCGTCGTCTTATATTGCGTCGTTCTATGATGTCACACTGAATTAAAATAAACTCTGAGTTTAAACGGGCCTATTGAACTAATATATTACCAAAAAAAGTCTGTGGCCATAGTAATCCCAAAGGGAGGTTACACGTGCTTGAATGATGACGGAAAGGAGCCTGTTTTCAGAGAAAGGATGAAGAGATGAGTTAGTGTAGGAATAATTCCGGTGGTGAGGGAGCAGAGGAGATGTGAGGGGATAGGATTGGGAGTGCAGGTTTTAGAGGGGGATGAGTGGAGAAGATGGGAGATTTCCTTCTCAGTAACTTGCTGGAAGCAACTGAAGATTGCTTTGGGAGCATGGTGGGAACTTGTTTGTGTAGATGGGGCTGAACAAAGTGCTGTCATGTTGAATTGTATCGATTTCACATTTAATGTGGTTAGCTAGAGAAAGGAGAGAGACAAGATAGGAGTCAGAGGGGGGATGAGAGAGAAATGAGGGAGAGAGGATATGAGTGAGAAACGGGGGACAAGAGAAATGAGGGAGAGAGGATAAGAGTGAGAAAGGAGGGAGGAGGGGGGGGGGTGAGTGAGAGAAATGAGGGAGAGTGGATATGAGTGAGAAAGGGGGGATAAGAGAAATGAAGGAGAGAGGATAAGTGAGAAACTAGGGAGAGGGGGGATGAGGGAGAGAAATGAGGTTGAGAGGATATGAATGAGGAAGGGGGGGGGGGGAGAGAAATGAGGGAGAGAGGATATGAGTGAGAAAGGAGGGAGAGGGGGGATGAGGGAGAGAAATGAGGGTGAGAGAATATGAATGAGGAATTGGGGATGAGAGAGAGGATATGAGTGAGAAAGCAGGGACGAGAGAAAGAAATGAGGGAGAGAGGATATGAGTGAGAAAGGGAGGAGAGGGGGAATGAATTGAGAAATGAGGGAGAGGCTACTGTATGAGTGAGAAAGGAGGTAGAGGGGGATACCAGAGAGTGAAAACATACAGTAGGGATATGATAGAGCTAGAAGAGAGAGGAATCACTCTGAAAAATCATTTAGTAAGATTTTTGTATTCAATAATTCAGGAATTGTCCAGAAGGAGCTGTCCTTTGATCAGATTCTGATGCAAGAAAACACAACACTTGAATGCTGATTTCACTGCAAATTAAATTTATTGCAATAGTCTGTACAAAGAGAATATTAGCATTATGTTCACCAATGCACTTAAAAAAAGTAACTGTACTGGGTCTTATTTCAGAAGAGAATACATCTGCTTAACAAAAAGACCCCAAAGAACTTCTTCTGAGAAGAATAAGATTTTAAAAAAAAATCTGATACGATGATTTGTAGTCTGCATAGAAAACAGCTCTGTGCTGCCTGGTGAGGAAGGTACAAAAAACAGGAGTTGCTATGTGAATACAAAAGATTTGGGCCTTTTGAAATGAAAATAAAATCCAAAACAGCGAGGGGAAAAAAAGGTTGGTTAATCTATTTGAAACGGCATCACCTGGAGCTCACTTTTTAAATCGGTCATGTTGGGGCTAACTGCGCCTATAGCAGAGAATGTATTAATGAGAAGAAAGAGCATTTTGTGTGTGTAGTAAAAATGTGATATGATTGAATCTATATATTATATTAATAATGACATTTCAGATGGATGTTGGTGAGTAATAGAGTAAAAAAAAGCAGAGCGAAAGCAGTGAAGACCAAATGGACTGAAAGGAGACAGCCTTGAGCCGAGTGTAACACATTAGCAGTTATAATAAAGAGCAACAATAGCATCGCTAATACAATTAATAACTTCATTACTCTCACCTCCGTCTCCTCACATGCTCCCCCCCTCCTGACCTCTGTCTCCTCACATGCTCCCCCCTCCTGACCTCTGTCTCCCCACATGCTCCCCCCCTCCTGACCTCATTCTCCCCACATGCACCCCCCCTCCTGACTCTGTCTCCTCACATGGCTCCCCCCCCCTGACCTCGTGTTCCTTACATGCTCCCCCCTCCTGACCTCTCTCCTCACATGTCCCCCCCTGCTATCTGTCTCCCCACATGCTCCCCCCTCCTGACCTCATTCTCCCCACATGCACCCCCCTCCTGACCTATTTCCCCACATGCTCCCCCCCTCCTGACCTCATTCTCCCCACATGCACCCCTCCTTCTCACATACTCTTTTCCTCTCCTGCTTCTCCCCACCTCAGGGCGGTTATATACAGCATGTGCCTATGCGAACGCGCGTGCACGTGCCGCATGCTTTTCGTAAGTATAGTGAGAGGGGCAGTATACTGGGAAGGTACAGTGTGTGTGTGTGTGTGTGTGTGTGTGTGTGTGTGTGTGTGTGTGTGTGTGTGTGGTGTGTGCATGTGGTGTGTGTGTGTGTGTGTGTGTGTGTGTGTGTGTGTGTGTGTATATGTGTAATTTATTATTTATTTAAAAAAAAACAATTGGTAAAAATAAAATATTTATTAAGTTTGTGCACACACACACATACACACACACACACACACACACACACACACACATACACACATTCTTTTCCCCGTCTTCCCCGCTCCCTGTCGGCTCCCCTCTCCCTGCCGTGTGCGCGCGTGGCCTTCGTATAGAAGCAACTAAAATTCCGCGCACGATGTAGCGCGCGCCCGGCACTATAGAACGTGCCTCCGTCATCTGCATGTCCCCCCCCCATGTTCCCCTCCTCTCCAGGTTCTCACCCACATGATTCCCTCCTCACCAGCTTCTTCCTTCCAGCTTCTCCCCCACATGTTCACCTCCTAACCAGCTTCGCCACAACATGTTCTTCCCTCCAGTTTCTCCAGTTCCCCCCTTTCTCTCTCACCCCCTCCCCTCTCTCTTACTCCCCCCTACCTTCTCTCTCCCCCTCCCCTCAACCTCCCCTATCTTTTACCCCCTCCTCTCCTCGCTCTCACTACTTCCCTCCCCTCTCTCACTTCCCATCCCCTCTTTCTCTTACCCTCCCCTCTCTCTCTCTTACCCTCCCCTCTCTCTCTTACCCTCCCCTCTCTCTCTTACCCTCCCCCTCTCCTCTCACTTTTACTCCCTCCCCCCATGCACAAAGTCTAACCGGGCACTACTATAGGCCCAGCAAGCCTCCCGATAGTTTCTGCTGCATTTGAACGCGTTAGCAGCGTGGGACGATGACAAAGCAGTGCAAGTCCCTCCACCACATAGACAGATGAAGAAGCTGCAGCCCAATCCTGAACCACCTATCCTGCTGCGGCCCGCACCTTATGTTAAGCACCCCTGGTTTAAAGGCTGTGATTTTAATATAAAGTTTAAATTGAAGACTGATTTACATTGGCACTGATGTCTCCCCAAAGTTAGAACTATCTCTGCTGCTAGATCATTTACTCACAGTGTGTCTTCTCATCAACTACAGAGATCTGAATGTTATGTGGAAATACATTGCATACCTGCCACTTCCTGTACTATAAGTGACATCACCAAAGTGGAAACATGGAGACTTCCTGTTCCACTGTTTAAATGTTTTAAACATCATTATGCTTTAGAAAAAAAAAACTGAAAAGAAAAAAACAATAAACAATGTTTAAAAAAATAAATTTATAACGTGAAGAACATAATGTGCTGAGTGCGTATCTGTCTTTAATGGAATTTAACACAAATCAGCATAGGAATGTAGACAAGAGATAAGCAGGTACAGCGAGGATGATTTAATAGCTTAGAAAGTGGAGCGCAGTGGGCATGAGAACAGTTAGTACAGGGTTATACACTACACAAGATGGGAAAGATTTAAATATTACATTAGAGTTTTTGCCATAGAGAAAACGAGTTATGAATAAAATATACTAGACATCTGAGAATTACTGCCTTAAGCAGCAAGCGACGAATCGAATGAGGGAAAAGGTGGTGCACAGCAAAAATTGGAGCAAAGTCGTGAAACTCAGAGGATAAAAACTATGTATTGTGCCCTATGAGCAAACATGCAGGTAACAGGTAAGTCCTCTGACGCGTTTCATACCTGTATAGGCGCTTTATCAAAGAGTGACTATTTGTGGCGAGATATGTCCTTAAGTAGTGGACTATGGCGGAAGTGTAAGCCAAAAGTGGGTGGATACAATGTATCAATTGCCACCAGGTGATACAAAAGAAACATGTTATCTTAAAAAGTCTGCTACAGGAAACATAATCAAGCCACCAACGAAATTGATTAATAAAGCAAACATGATAACATCTACAAAAAAATAAGATATTACAATGCCACAAGATACAGTAATATGTATTGACAATATAAACAAAAACAACAAATACCTCAACGTGCTCCGATATAATATACATGTCAGGTGGATCAAAAAAGTGAATAGAATTAACAGGTTGAAAAGTACTAACGATACGGAATGGAGATACCTGTATATAGGAACAAAAAGACAAGCTAAACAATTGAAAAGCATTAAAAAAATGAGAGGAGAGGGGAGGGGAGAGGGAAAGCAAGCCTGACTGATTTTTTAAATATTTGTGTGTGTATGTGTATGTAAGTATGTAAGTATGTATGTACGTGTGTGTGTGTGTATATATATATATACAGTATTTAACATCATATTGTGGTTATTCTTTAACACACTAGAGGTGTTTCATATATAATCAACATCCAATTATACACCATACTAGTCATTACATCCAGATATACTAGACACAGTACTTTTCATTTTCCTGTATATATATATATATATATATATATATATATATATATATATATATATTATAATATATATATATGTATATATATATATATAATATATATATATACAGTGGTTGACAAACACAAAAAAATCTACTCGCCACACAAAAAAATCTACTCTGCCAACTAGTACCAAACGTGTGCTGCTTGGGCCAATATACTCGCCCGGGGTTAAAACACGCGCCCGGGGCGAGCAAATGTTAGGTTTGTCGAAACACTGTATATATATATATAATATATATATATATATATAATATATATATTATAATATATATTATTTCTTCCACTTGCTTTCAGTTACCCTTGACAATCTAGCCATAAAACACATCCACAGGGGGAAGGACAAGCACAGATAACATTCCAAGAGACACTGTGTTTAAGTAATCCTTGCTTCATTCATTGTAACATCGCCGGAGAAGAAGAGATCAGTGTATCTCGAAAGCTCGCACAAATAAAAGCATTTTCGTTTAGCCCACAGAACGGTATCATCTATTTATTTTTTGATTATTGAAGCTCGGACTAAACACGGTACTGATACCTCACATGTATATAAGTATATGATATATATATATATATATATATATATTATATATGATCATATATATATATATATATATATATAATATTATATATATATTCTATATATATATATAATATATATCTATAGATATATATATATATAATATATATATATAATATTGGGTGGCTCAGTGAGTAAGACACTGACTGACACTGAGATTGCTGGAGCCTGGTTCAATTCCCGGTGTCGGCTCCTTGTGACCTTGGGCAAGTCACTTTATCTCCCTGTGCCTCAGGCACCAAAAACATAGATTGTAAGCTCTATGAGGCAGGGACCTGTGCCTGCAAAATGTCTCTCTAAAGCGCTGCGTACAATTAGCAGCGCTATACAAGAACATGCTATTATTATTATATATACAATATAGTATTATATATATATATATATATATATATATATACACACACAAAGGGCTCGACAAATGCACTCGCCCCCTCGGCTGGGCATTTTGCCCGCTGTCGAGTGTTACCAGCGGTGGGGTGTGGCGTCTCCTGGCATTTTCCTGCATCTCTCTGTCAGACTTCAGTGTCTCCCCTGCATCTCGCGTGAAAATGACAACGAGACGCTACGTGACATTATATATAGCCTAAGCGCAAAAAGATAGGGAAGAGAAAAAGTAGAAGAAAAAATCCACCTTAGTATACATGGTCTTATCGTGGGATCAAAATATAGTGTACTTAAACACTTACATAAGTGAATTACCCTGTGGATCATGATCAGGATGACCCCTGAAGAAGCTGCCTAGCGAAACGCTTAGGGTTAATTCCCTGGACTGCCTGGTTTATACACTGCACATAGTGCACACAGAGCTGCCTATCCATCCTGATCAGACACTTCTCACTGACGTCACCAGATGAGACGGGACGGAGACTGAGAATTGCTCGTTGCAGAAGAGAGCTTCTCAGATGCAGACACTTCTCCCTTCATATCTTTTACCCTGATTACGATTCACAGGGTAATCCACTTATCTGAGTGTGCAATTTAAGTACAATATATGTTGATCCCACCATAAGACCATCTAAGCTATGGTGGTTTTCTTTTTCTCTTCCCTATATTTTTGCGCTTGGGTCCTACACTTGAACATTATCAACTGTAAGGAACCTGTATGGGCCCCTTGGACTTTTAGCAGCAATTGTATAGGGACATATTTATACACACCTTATATGATATCACTTAGATTAGTGGATATAATATATATATATATATTATAATATAGATATATATATTATATATATATATACTATAATATATATATATATACAGTGGTTGACAAATCACCAAAAAAATCTACTCGCCACACAAAAAAATCTACTCGCCCACCTAGTAACCAAAAACGTGTGCTGCTTGGGCCAATATTTACTCGCCCGGGGGGGGGTTAAATCGACTGCCCGGGGCGAGCAAATGATAGGTTGTCGAAACACTGTATATAAGTATTATATATATACTATAGCAATACGATACCGTGTGACGAATATCAAAAGGCAGCACCCACGAAAGTAGTCAAAAAAGATTTGTATTAATAAGACTCAATCTAACGTTCGGTCCTACATCGCCGGACCTTTCTCAAGGTGATGTTTCAGTCACTTGAGGAAACGTTCCCTGCAGTAGGGACCCAAAACATGGATATGATGTCTGTATTGAATACAATTTCTTTTGAACTTACAGTACTTTCTGGAGGCTGCCTTGATATTCGTCCACACAGTATCGTATTGCCTATTTGTTGCTCTGTATAGGATTTGCAACCCACCATTGTTTTACCCGACGGAGGGCCTTTGTGCTCATTGTTTTTATAATATATATATATATATATATATATATATTATAAAATTAACTATCTGAAACAATGGAATTTCAGCGCAAACCGCAGCACTCCAAGTGACGGGACCACCTGGTTTCTGGGATATTTCATTTTGAAATTCCCTTACAAGAATTACTGGGGTCGACTTTCCATAGCCAATAGAAAGCTGTGACATCATGGTGAGATGACATTGTAGTTTACCATTGGGTGACCCTGCAGCGCTCTTTGGCAAAAGTAAAACATTAAATATCTCATCAATCTTCATAAAAAGTCAAAATAAAAACATGATTTTGGGGAGTGATTGTTACTTTATCCGTTTATAAAACATCAATGTGTCATTTGCATATTAGTATGATAAAAATGATCTCATACTGTTAACAATCCATATCTTTATGTGGTAGACTACACATGCGTTTCTGTATTCTTGGTTTCTGAAGTGAACTTAGTCTTTCTGGAATCAAAAGAATGGCTCAGATCATCTGCCAAAACATTTCTCAACACTGACTTGATAGACTTCATAAATTTATTCTTGAAGTCTTGCCCCACCAAAACATATATTATGGGGTTAATACAGCTGTTGATGAAGGCGATGCTTACCAACAAGGGATCCACTCGTAAGGTGGAAATGAAGAGAGCCGAGTGGGCGGGATGCACAGCGAGAATGAGCCCCGCCACATGATATGGGAACCAACACACAAAAAACCCACTGATCACCATAAGAATGACCTTCATTGTCTTGCTCGACTGATTAAATCGGGCGCTGACCTTGCTAATTAACACACTGTAGCAAATGGTAATGATCAACAACGGAATGATGAAGCCCAAAAGGAAACGAAAAATAGCAATGAAGAGTTCTACTCTTTCGGCGTGACCTTCAGCCAAAGAGTAATCCAGAGTACACAACACAGTTGTATCAACGTTCAAGGTGTGTCGGAAGATGAAGGAAGGGCTGGTTAAAAGAAGGGCCAATAGCCATACCAGCAGACATGCTAAAGACGCCTTCTTTACAGTCCGGTTGTTCTGGCACCAAACCGGTTGGATCACCAGAGCACACCGGTCCATGCTGATCACGGTGAGGAGGAGGACACTGGCATACATGTTCACTAAGAGGATAGAACTGATTAACTTGCAGGCGAAGAGGCGCAACGGCCAGTGTCCATGTAGTATTATACCCATGGCTGTAAATGGCACAGATAGGCAGCACAAGAGGTCGGCAATGGCCAGATTGAGAAACCACATGGTGTTCACGGAGCTCTTCATTTCAAAAGCCGTCATCCAAACTACCAAAGAGTTGCCGGGTACACCGAGAACAAACACGAAAATGTAGATAACTAGTGCAACCCATTTTACGGGTGTTATCACAGGGTCAGGTAGGTCTACAGGTAGATCTACAGGTAGGTCTCCATGACTATTGTTAAATTCAGTATAATTGAAGTCATCCAGGGTGTAATCCGAGTAGTTGTAATCCACTGTGAATAAATATGTCGGATCCATGACAATGAAGAAGAGAAGTCTGGTTTGGCGCTCACCTCGCAGATACCTTGAAACAAGAAATGACAATATGAAAACGTATTTTCCTTTATATCTGGGGTTTTAGCAAACGACTTCAGTGTTAAGCAATTTGAAAGTGCAATCTCACATAGCCAGCTAAATAACAACATTTGTTAAACAATGCATTCATTTAATTTGTTTCCTTAGAGTAATCTAACCATGCAGAAAGTGAAGGTTTGGCATATGTTGCTTCTCTGGAAATGAATGACAAAACTATTTTGGGGGGTGTCTCTGACCGTGTGGGTGGGGGGTGTTTTGTTTTTTTATTCCCAATCCAGGAGTGCCACTACCTTTTAATTTACAAAAAGGAGTATCGCTAACTTTTATTTAAAGTCCACTACTTTTTTCTATTTCTATTCAGAATTCTGTACCACTTACAAATTATTTTTCTTTACCAGGTGTACCACTATTTCATCATTTACAAACCAGTAGTGCCACTGCTTTTAAACATAAAAAAAACTTTCTTTCATTTTCTTTTTGAAGATTTTACGTTGGAAATTCACCCTTTCTTTGCCCAATGTTTAACAAGTTAAGGATGTTCTTGACATCAAGGAAAGTACTACTGCTTTTTTTTAAAATCCATTTTAACCTCTGTATTTATGAAAAAAACATTTGTATACACCCAAAAATATTATAGTTATTCCATTGTCGTTATACTGTAATTATTACATGTTATGATGTCATTGTGCTCGTGTAAGGTGAGAAGGAAAATATGTATACAATGAATTAAGAATGAAATAGCCAAGGATGTGAGCATTAAGTACTTACAGTGGCAGCAGGACAAGGCTACGGGGAAAGGTTACTCAGGCGTGGATTCCAAGTTTGACGACTGGTATATGAAGGACGGCAGCGGCGTATAATAAGGGAAGTGTGTAGTTCTCTTCTTTTTTTGGAACGTAATCATGTTTTACATCACTGCAACGTTTACCACACAGAGCAAGCAACCTTGGCGATTGTACAATATCTCTATTCCTGAAAGCGTCACTATCCCACAACTGCTATCAACCAAGGCTAGTCTACAATATGAAGGAGTAGCTCTGTATCAATTATTTTCGCCGGTATATTTTCTCTCTCATTATTGAGGCGGAGCCGCTGTAGGGACACTATGGGGTTTATGTATAAAAGCAATTATGGTGCAAAGCTGGAGCATTTTTACCCTGCACCTATATATCAAGGCCTTTTGCTCCATTATGTCCCTGGGTGCCCTAGCTTGTGACTTGGAGAATGTCAGTAGGAGGAATTACATGGTGCACGTTATAATGAGATATATCCCACTCTGCGTCATTCTATTTTCCTTTTATTTGACCCTAAAAATCCTCTCTATCTGAAGTGGTGTACAGTAAGTCTAAAATTCTGCATCAGATGTTCTTACATATGCCACAGTCAAAAGACACAGCGTGGTGTGTCCAACCAAACTTCTCTCTACATAGACGCCTACTGTATATATTTGTAGTGTTCCTAAAAGAACACTGCTGGAAAATTCAGAGTTTAATGGGTTACAAAGTCAGTCCCACGAAGGACCAAAGTTATCTAATGGCAGTGACATGTTTATAGGGTTACAGGGTCAGTCCCATGTATGACCAAAGTTATCTAATGGCAGTGACATGTTTAAAGGGTTACAGGGTCAGTCCCACGTGGGACCAAAGTTATATAATGGCAGTGACATGTTTAATGGGTTACAGGTTCAATCCCATGTATGATCAAAGAGACCTAAGGCTGAGATCAGGGGGGGAGGGCGTGGGGCGCAGCCATGACGTCACCTGGCAGGTTTGCCCTCATTGGCTGAACCACTGGGGGCGTGGCCAGTGCCCCGTCACAAGTTGTGAACACAGATTTCCTGTTTTCAGAGAATTCTGGACGTGCAACACAGAGGGCATTCCTGTTAGCAGGCCCGGCCCCATTGATGGGAGGCTCTTGTCCCTGCAGCGGGGACCTTTCAGTGACGTTTCATGAGTTACAGGGTCAGCCCCACTGATTAGACAGCAGTCACTTTTCATTAGGAAGGAGTCAGTATAACAGCACTTTTACCATTAATGTCAGGGTTTTAAAGGATCAGGCTCCTTGGGGACAAGAGTAACGTAATGACAGTGACGTGTTTAATAGGTCAAAAAGTCAGTTCCAGCTATTTCCAAGTGACCCAATGACTGTGAGATTTTTCATGGTTTAAAGCAGTGTTTTTTTCAACTTTTTTTGGTTAGGGAACCCCAGAATTCGATTTGAAATTCTGGAGAACCCCAACCCTCGCTCCTCCATCTCTCGCCCTCCCCCCTCCTCCCTTGTTGCCCCCGTCTCTCTCCCCTTACGCTCCCTCTCCCCCTTGCGCTCCCTCTCCCCCTCACTCTCCCCCTAGCATGCACGCACACACTCTCCCACTTACACACACTCGCACACTCTCCCCCACTTACACACACACACTCCCACATACATACATACACACACACACTCTCCCAATTATACACACAAACACACACACACACACACTCCCCCTTACACACACACACACACACACACACACACACACACACACACACACAGTGTAGTTAGTTCCCTGAAAGGGATAGGATTTCTTTATATGATTTGGCTTTTATTTCTTAAAAGTGACACTGTGTGAAATGCTATGACACTGATATAAGTGAACTGCTGAATGAAAATGTCGGAGTGCCTCTAACCTACACATGTTAAAGCTACAGTACCTTACTTGGATGAAAATAAAGCAGGCAGAAGCCTGACTTAAGCAATATAATACTTTGCATGATCCTGTTTGTTGTATAATTAACCATAGAAGACTGTGTCGGGAAGAACCCAGACAGACGTCAGCACTACAAAAGAGGGGCGTTTGTCACAATATGTATATTGTGATGCCCACACCACGTTGCAGTCTCTTTAAGTCCCAATTTAAGGCAGGAAACACTGTATTTCTTATATGGGGTTTATTTACAGGGATTAAATCATATGATAACAGGCCCACCGTTCCTTTAAGTTAAACAAATCATAAAATAAAATACCTATTCCCGTTAGGGAAAATAACTGAACTTTGCTTCAGCCCTTTCTAACCACAGCTGGCCAACTATACTGGTTCCCAGCTTAAAACATGCCCTGGCATATGCAACAATGTATACAGTCTCTGCACACAATAATAAAGCATTTTGCTTATCTGTTAGTCCTTTGGAGCAGACGTCCCCATTTCAACATGGTCTCTCCTCCTTTCCTTCTTAGGGGTACTCGGCCCCACGTGAACTCAGAGAAACTCTCCTCTGTAGGTCCACTGTCAAGGGCTGTGCCAGCCTTCCTTCTTTAGCTGGGGAGCACTTCTCTCACTCTGTGACTCTCAGCATTGTCTCTCTGGCAGCATGGCAGCATCTCTGTAGTCACTTACTGACTATATAAAAACTCCATGAGCAATCAGGAGTCCAGCTTTCTCAATTAGGCAACATCTGAACTAGCTACATCTAAGGAGGATTAATTCCCTGAGATCTGAAAAGGTCCCTTACTGCACTGTTCCAGCACCTAGAGGACAGTGATGGTATCAGAGTTTTTTTTAAACCAGGAGATAATTATTTTTCCTTCTGCTCAAATGTTTGCAAGAAAGAGAATCAGAAAAGCAGCAGCACAGCCCATGCCCCATTCTCTAGCTTGAGGAATGTGCAAAGATATATCTGAGATACGAAAGTTAACTCAAAAAAACTCCAGAACATCAAATTAGTTTTAAGAGCAGGTTATTTATGAGAATAAAGAAAGAGAAGGACATTTTTATTAATTTAGTTGCAGAATGAAACTGTTTTGTAAATAGGTGAGAATTTTTTTTCTTTTGTTTGTTATTTTTATGAAGTTGGTTGTGTATGAGAGAAGTTTTGTGTCTCTGTTCTCGATGTCTCTGTATTGTGGTTTCTGTTTTTATGTAAACCAGTAAAAACACATTTCAATTGTATTTCTATAGGATTAGGATATGTTTGGGAATATTTAAAAAACATTCTGGTAAAAGCTCACACGTACTGTTTAAATTATATATTGTATATTTATAAATTATATGACCCTTATTACAAAAGTCCCATTGTTTTTATTTTTTGGAGACCATAGCAAATGTAGTTTTTAGGGCTGTGGAGAAAGCTCCATTTTTTAACTCAGAGTTAATGTTCCAATCCAGTGATTAATAGTTAGTTTACGGAGAAGCTGGTATGTTATCTGTCCAAGGTCATTTGGCAATACGCCCAGGAAAGCTCGTTGGCTAAGTGCCCGGGATATCTGAAATTATTTTTTAGTCAACTGGAATAATGCTGAGTATCTTTAAAAGTATAAAGAAGTTGGCAGTGTGCTCGGCACTTCGCAAAGAGATTATATTACAAGAAATTAGTGTGAAGTCCTATACAAAATTATTTGTCTATCAACTGAATGTGATGTATTTTATAACTTTTAACCATTTATTTTTTCCAAAGGTGTGCAATTTTATTATAAGCAGTAGTTATTGTCAAAATCGCCGTGTAATATATATAATTCTAATCCTGCTGCAGATCAAGCAACCAACATCCTAGTTGCTAATTTATTTATTTGTAGAATGTTTTGCCAGGAGGTGGTGCATTGGGATTCACCTCTCGTTTTTGGGTGTGTCCTGGGCATAGAGTTAAATGACAGGTGATACATAGTTACAAATGCAGTTACATAAGTAAGCAGGGTATACATTATATACAAGGCATTGCAAACATTTAGCAGAGTAGTTACAGTGGAGTGTTTGGGGCGAAAGCCACACTGGAATTGGCTAGGGAAATTTGTCTTGGTATAGTAATTGCTTAATTGGGAGTTAACACATTTTTTTGTCCATGACTCTGGATAGTATTGTCTTGTATGTCTTTATTTATATAGCGCCAAAAATGTACTCAGTGCTTCACAAAGAATATAGTACAGGGAATTATAATAGTACAGTAAGTGCAGCAAAATCAGACAATAGGAAAGGAAATCCCTGCCCCGAAGAGCTTGAAATCTAAGGTTTGAGGGGAATTTACAGAGACGACAGGTGAGGGAATGAATGCTGTAGATGGCTGTGCTCTACCTCAATGGGTGGTAGGAGTGACTGGGTGTGGGACAATAGCCATGGGTGCAGGCTATTGGGATGCTTGATTTGTGGGTCGAGTTTTAAGTTTAGTCAGTATTAAATTAAAAGGTTGACACCATTTGCATCGGAGGAGATGGCAGTGAGCCATGAAAGAGAGCAAGTGTGTATTGGGAGAAGAGAGAATGGCCCGTAGTTTGAGACAGTGTTTTTGTCCCCACTTTTGAAGATTGGGACAACTCTGGCAGCTTTCCAGGTCTTAGGGATATGGCCTGCAGACAGGAACATCACAAAGTCCATTGGTTCTCTCGAGACAAGCGAGATCTACATTTAACTCCTTGGGAAAGAGACAACACATTTGTGGATGTTTGCAGATCTATATATAATAAATCTGGGATAAATGAATCCTGCTGGGTGTGTGGATACATACCACATACACAAGTAGCCCTCTGGGTAGGGATACCTTACACTGATGCCGAATTTAGAGAAGGGAACATCAATTTGAATTTATTTACAGGGAACTTTTCTAAACTTCTAAACCGAATTCCACTGGTAAATCAGGTTCCAGTACGTGGATTTTACATAAATTACACTAGCAACACCAATAAATGTATGGGTCAGGTGCCTC
Organism: Ascaphus truei; assembly: GCA_036426205.1. Taxonomy (NCBI): domain Eukaryota; kingdom Metazoa; phylum Chordata; class Amphibia; order Anura; family Ascaphidae; genus Ascaphus; species Ascaphus truei. The sequence continues at coordinate 75,466 of WSYH01002386.1, forward strand.
CTCCAACCAATGAAACCTGTATAAAAATGAATTTACAGCCTGGAGCTAAACATTTACACGGAGGATGTGGCCTTAATTTTACAGTTTTAATTAGTATATTTATTAGATGATGTTCTCAATCACACAACTACAGCCATTGCATCACTAAACCAAGAACAGGTCCAGATCAGGCTTATGGCCTTAAAAACAGAATGGCCTTAGACTAAATTTTAGCATCAAGAGGAGGGGTATGTGCCCTAATTAAAGAACAATGTTGTGTTTTCATCCAAGATCAGAGTGGCAAGGTACAGCATGAACTAGACGAAATAAAAGAGATTCAAGTAAGACTTAGGAAAGGAGGGGGACACCGAATTGGATCCTTTGGGCTTGGTGGAATGATGGGATCACTGGGAGCAAAACTGTTGAATGCTTTACTGTGTGTACTAGTGGTACTTGTCATATATGTGTGTGTCACATGCTGCAAAGGTATGATCCACAAATGTGCTACCCCCTCACCTTCTTCAGACCTGATGCCATTGTTTGCAGATCCAAGCTACAGCAGTCCCTTGAAGAAATAAGATGCCAAGTACAGTAATCTAACTCTGGAAAACATCCAGGCCGTAGCGCCATACAATACTATGACAGTGAAGGGCACACGCCCTCTTCGCTGAGTTATACCAATGAGCATTATCTGATGATAGAGCACCCCAAAATACAATTTGTGGCTCCCTATCTGCCTCTGGACTAATATCATGCCAATAATTCTCAAAAGCAATGTTTTAAGAATAAAGAGGAGGGACAGAGAATGTTGAGAAAATTGGACATTAGGGGGGTCTGACGTAAACAGCACTAAGATCTCAGCAGCCATTTTGGCAGACTATTCTTGTCAGCCATTTTGTCTTGTTTGCTATAAGTTTTGTTTGTCATTCAGTTTGTTATAAACTGTGTCTGTTTTCTGTTTTGTAATGTGCTGATTTCTGTGAAGCAAAGCAAGCTTGTGTGTTTGAACGTGAGAAGCAAGATGTTGTTTGAGCTCTCAGTCGATTCTTTGCATCTTTTACCAGCTACAAATGATGGGGTGATGGGAAAGGAGTATGTGGGAGTAATAGGAGGTTGGGGAAAAGTCCAGACAAGAATGAGAGACCTTGGTACTGTAGAATTAGCCGGAGTCTGAGATAAGCACAGTTTCTCACATTGTAACTCTGAAACAAAGTATCAATAGTAATGTAGAGGAAAGGTTACTGAGCTGGTATAATGATTTTTGCTGATTTACATATATTCATTTTGTTTCTTTATTATACAATTACGTTAATTTTATGACGCACAAGCCCCCTCATAAAGGGGCAAATGCTTTAGTTTTTAGGGTATAAATGTATCTTATACCTGTAGCGGTCATGTAAAATGCCTACAGTCATCTCTCCTGCTGGCAGTCAATGTGAGATTGGGTGGGTCAGGCCGGGCCAGAAATACCGTTACATTTGGAGGCGAGCTGCTGAGATCAGATCCGTCAACAGGACAGGCTCTAGCTAGGCACACTGGGAAACAGGGAGAGTGTCTGCTGCCACTCTGTGATGCATAGGGACGGACCTAGGGGTGGTCAGGGGGCTGACGGGATATTGTCAGTTCGCAGGGACAACCTAGGGGCCTGAAGGGAGTGAGGGGTTTGGAGCCGGGCTATAGCTGACCGAGTCACCTTGAGGCAGTGCTAGTTGGTAGGATGCCTAAAGGGATAGCCTGTTAACATGGTCAGGAATCCTGGAGAGGGTCTGCGCTAGGCTGACCAAGACAGGTCGACGCCCCAAGTACTGCATGGCAGAGCCAGAGTACCTAGCCCATTCCAGACACTCACCGTAGGGAGCACAGACTGGGAGGAAGGAGTCACAGCAGACACTGAGAGAGTGAGCCTAGCCTGAGGTAGTGCACATTGAGTCAAACCTAGATAAGGTACACATGTGGTGGTGCATCTGAAGCTAATCTTTATTGTACCGGTGTGGTGGCTGCCCCGCAGAGTGGAGCCCCATGTGCGACAACTGCTACGAGAGGATGGAGGATCCGCGTGGTGCGGAGAACATAAAGTGGCGACCAGAGGCTGATGGGGAGGGCACCCGTGGCGTGCAACCCACTGAAGAGCGGACTGTCGCCGAGTTGTCATTGACCAGGCTGCTCTGGAGCGGAGCGAGGGCTGTGGCTGCCCCGTTTTTATCCTGTATGGGACAGCGAGGGGCCACCCTTGAAGAGTGTGAAGAAATTGTTATAATTGGGGGAGAACCCCGCGAGGAGAGCAAACAAATGGACTTTTTGGGCTCAAAAGTCAACCAAAATGGCGGTTTCCGCTTGCTAGGGAAACCGCATGGGACAGTTACAGAAAATGTGGCTGGTGCAGGACTTGCAAAAAGCTGGCCGGGAATGGCGCGAACAGCAGAGCCCCGCCCTGAAGGGGGGCATGGCGCGAAAGCTATGGCTGCGCCGGGATGGACAGTGACTAACTCAGCCCCTGTGCTGAGTCAACCGCTGAGTTTATGGGACCCTCCCCTGATTTCTACCAGGGGGAGTGACTTTCAACTATTGCCTGTGGGAATGCACCCACTGGGCCCAGGGATTGATATCCAGACGGCGCCACTACAGAAAGTAGTTCCGGCCGTGGAGGTCAGTTGCAAAAGAGAAGGATATCTTGCACAAAAAGCGGCTGCAAGAAAAAGGCGGGAGCTAGCCGCGGGAAAGGACCTCAGCTCTGAGGAGGAGACTGGCGCGAAAACGCTAGCCGCGCCCACCAGGGCTGAGAAAGGAGCGGTCTTAGTTAAGGGGCATGACATTCCCCTGTGGGACCCGCCCATTATTATGACCCCTGGGGGCGGGTTCCAGCTCTGTCAGAGAAGGGAGGAGCCGAAGCAGGGAGTGGCGGATCCAGCAACTTCCACCGGTCAGTTGCGAGGAACCACTGAGAAGGAGAGACCTATACAGGAAGTGACTCCTGTGCAAAGAATGGCCTGCTCCTCCACTGTGGGCACGATGGTCTCTACACAGCCCTACTCAGTACCCGGCGGGCTACTGGTAGTACGGGTGGCTGGCACCGAGACGGTGGTCGGGCTCTGCCTACAATGCGGGCTGCCCGGAGGCACGGTCAATACAGCGGCACGTTGCCCTCATTGCGGGACTTTGTACCTGTGGCCTATGCCCACATTTATTCCTATACAGCCTGCTGACCCCCCGGTGGACATGACAAGGCGCTCCGCCGAGTCCCCGGGCGCGCTATGGATCAACCGCGCGAGTCCCGGAGACAAGGGACTGGAGCCGGTCAAGTCGGCTGGGTCAGTGGCGATTGAGGCGGCTGAACCAACCCCCGCGTTCGGGGAAAAGAGACTGTCACCCCGTCCGGAGACCCCTAAGTCCGGGCGAGGGGATTACTCGGACGAGGACCTCCGTGAGCTGGCGGTGGTAAAAGCGGAGCTGAAAAAGCAGACCGGGAGAACGACACCCCGTGGGGTGAGTGACCGGACGTCCCCCGCAGATCGGCGATCTGACCGACGGAGTCCCGCCATCCCAGGACCTGGCGGAGACGGGAGAGAGACGCCTACACCCCTGCGGACGGGTAAGCCAAGCAGCCCTATTACTTACTTGGTTGCAGCAGACGGCGAAGCGCTGGAAGGGCCGCGCCAGGCCCAAAGCGCACGTGGAGGGACGGCATCACTTCCGGTGGCGACGGCGGAGCAACCGGATGTCGTCATAGAGGAAGAGATCCCGCATGGGGGTCCCACGCGAGATGGCGACGCTTCCGGTTCCGGGGAGGACGTCACTTCCGGTGGCGACGGCGGAACCCAGGAAGAGGAAGCAGCGACGCTTCGGCGATTGGGGGAAGCTCCCCGATCACTTACAAGGCCCAGAAATTGGAGAAACGATCTCAGGACTGAGGAGGGTGAGATATCATCCTTGGATCAGTCTACGGACAGCCAGGAGCGGGTCGTAACCCCGTGGGGTCCTGTCCCATGCCCCTATGCCCAACCCCATGCCCTAGTTAATACCCCTACCCCCATCACACGGTCACCGGGTTCACCGCCTAGCCTGGAGTACGTGGACAATTCACCGGGGGGCGAGGAAAGACGGACTGGGGAAAGGCAGCGCAGTGGCGCTACGGAGGGCGATTCACGGGGAGGGGGAGAATTGAGGTTGGCAAATACAGCACCCCAACCGGCAGTAAAGGCTCCGGGGTCCTCGAGGTGGTTCACCTCGCGATCCACAAGGTCGTCAGGGGTATTTTCAATTGACGACGACAGGGAACCAGGGCTTAACCCATTTAAGGAGACCCGGTGGTGGGCCCCGCTATTTGAAGGGTACTCCGCGTGGATGGACCGTACTCGGTTCCTCATCCGGCGGGAGGACGTGGTAGATTTCTGGTGGAAAGAGGGAGAGTTCACACCCGAGCAGAGGGACAGGGAATTACAGGAGAGGTGGTTCCAGCTGGAGCGTAGAGACATAGCGCCCATGGGTCCCGACACACTGTCAGATCCAGTCGATCCTGATGAGCCCCTATCATGGGTGTTACCTGGGAGGGCAGGTAATGCGGATCTGACCAGGGTCAGTAGGGCGGAGAGGGCTATAATAGTCAAATATAAAAAATCCCATGGGTTGGAGTATCCCTATGTTCCGGAGCCCCTGATGGATGAAATTGAGGACAATAGGGAAAGGTGGCTCCAAGAGACTATAGAGCTGTATTTAGTAAATAGGGGGAGCGCCATTGTAGGTAAGAAGGCGGAAGAAAGGATAGACACCCGGATGCGAGTGTGGAGCATAGGGAGAAATGTTCACAAACATAGGGTGACCTATATGCCAGAGAGAGGATCGCCTAGGCATTACTATGTCACGGTCCTGGATATGGGTAACAGGGAGGTGAGGAAACCTGACCCAGATCACTATTTTTAGGGGGTACTAACGCATCACGCGGGTCTGTGGCTGCTGGTCGGGGCGGGCTTGGCGGATGACTGTATTCATGTGTACTGTATTATGAGGAAAATTTGTGTGATGTTGATTATGTTTTCTGTTGCAGTGTTTCCTGGAAAGAGGTATCTAAATTTAGGTCCCAGCGAGGACGATGGGATTCACCAGGGGGAGAATGTAGCGGTCATGTAAAATGCCTACAGTCATCTCTCCTGCTGGCAGTAAGGCCTGGTAAGTGTGGGCGTGCCAGTATTAATCATGGAGGTTTCCCCTCACACCCTGGTGGGGTGCCCTGTGTATGGCTGGGACTAGTCACATGCTCTGACTCCATGGTTAGTGATGTCAGAGGTGTGTCAGTCTCAGAAGCTTACATAAGGCACAGCACTGTGTTCAAAAGTTAGTTGCTGGAAGAGTTGAGGAAGAGTTCTGCATGAGTTCTGCATGAGGAAGGAGTTCAAGTTCTGTCAGAGTGTCAGTTATGTTATAGTAACTCCATGGGAGACTGTGTCCAGGGACCTGGCACAGGACAGTGATTCCTGCGGGAATAAGTGAATCCCTGATAGGTGATATACCTATCTAAAGGGAGCACGGGCGAGATGATCGGCTGAATATACCCCTTGTGGAGGGCAGTTATGCCCACCGTGACAATAAAGATGGAGCTGATCAGAGAAACCCCTGTGTGTGAGAGTCCAATGATTACACAGGAGGTTGCACCACCGAGGAGTTCCTCATCAGGATCATCCCCATGCGGACGCAGGGACCCTGGTGAGGTGGAGGCGCTGCACTGGAACTAGGTGAGACTCAGCACACTACCTCAGCTGCCTGTCTAGACGGGTCCTCCCCACACACCATCATGCGGGAGACTCAGGAGTCCTGTTGCCAACAGGTGCACCACCAGACACTACACACCGTAATGGGGGACCGGTTAGACCACAGGGGCCAATGTGAGATTGGGTGGGTCAGGCCGGGCCAGAAATACCGTTACATACCATATTACCTGTTAGAGAGCTTTTTTATAGAAGCTTTCTCCTGTGTGCACAATGAATGTTTAAAGCTGCAGTTCAGGCTCCTGTTTTTTTTTTTTTTTAGTTTTGTTTTTAAGTTCAATAGTTTTATGTGGGCAATCTCTACTTACCTAAAAAAAACTGCAAAGCTGCCGGTCAATTCGTTCTCCTTCTATTGATCGGCAAAGTTTGGCGACATCTTTAAATATGGGGAATGTAAATCGTTGCTATAGGAACAAGCATGCTTGTTAAAATAGAATGCAAGAAAATTGGTCTTTCAAAGTTGTTTTTTAAAAACAGAAACTGCTAAAAGTATTTTTTTCTTACTACAGAACTGATTTACTAAAAAAAAAAACACAAATGCAGGATATTGCCTGAACTGCAGCTTTAATAAACTCATTTGGTACTGTAACTGAATGTTTGTTGTAACATTTTTACAGCTTTCACATTTGTATCCTTGAAAAATTAACTTGTCCCTTGTTGGTTCATACTGGCCAAGTCTTAAACAGTCTCTCCTCTTTTAAACAAACAGTCTCTCTCCCAGAATCCTCTTAGGGTAAAGTTCAGAGGTTTCAGCTCCTACATATCCCCCCTTTTGGCCGAAATCCAAATAAGGCCATACCTTCTTCTGACTCCTCTTGTAGCCCTGATGAAGGTGCTTGCATGCACAGAAACATTGGATGCTAACTTGCTTTTGGTGTACTTGGCTTTTGTTTATTAGTGAAGCACAACATTCACACGCCTAAGTATACTGAATTTGATTAATTAATACGTGGCTTATATATGTAGCACATGTCCCCCCCCCCCCCACTCTGGGAGAACTTGGGAAGGCTACTTCTGATGTAGTGCTGGTAACCTGCAAAAGAACAGGAGAGATGAGTTGCCCGCGATGGTGAGGTGGGACAGGACAGTCGTGTTGGGGATCCACTGGTTCTTTTCCTCTTGGTGTCAGCACCTCCAGACATAGTGGGTTCAACAGAGCTGAAGGCAGACTTACCATGACAACCTTTACCCCCAATACCTTTGTCCAACAGACTGCCGCCGAGCCAGAAGTATAAATGAGGATGTTCTTTATTATAGCAGCCACTGCCGGTGTCATTACAGCGTATGCTTCAGTTTATAGGATAGATCTCTGACTTCTGGATGGTACTGGCCTGCGGGTAATAATCAGGCCTGGCTAGAGTACCTTGTTGCCCTCAGCCCATGAGGCGAGCACGTCTCCCTCCCAGCCGGGAGGAGACGTCACCAACACTTTCCTACCCTTGCAGGGGCAGGCTGGAAACAAACTGAAGGTCTCACCCCTAAAGGGCTGAACTTCAATCTATAATTTAGGCACTTCCTTCCTGAAGCTCAAAGAGGGAGGGCCCAGTATGTGTACCACCATTGGCTATCACAGAACCCTGTATCATCCCCACTCCAGTCACTCAGGAAGTCAGCATTAGGAGGGGGAAAACCCCATAGGATAGTCTGTCACTGTCTACATCTTATTAGAACTTACGTAACAGGGAAGATAGAGAGATAGCTGGACCTTGCGTCACGAAACGCGTTGAAGTTTTTATTTTGATCCGATAAGTCTATTGGGTATACTAAGCTTAGTTGCGCTTTTTTCTGGACTTTTAATTCAACATTAGACTCTTCCGCTAGATGCTGTTTGATCGCATTGGGATTACGATGCCTGGACGCTGAGACCGCACTGGTTTCCCCTCTGTGACTGGAGCTGTGATTGGTTGGAGTTTGTGATGCGGTACACGTCACTCTGTGGTTACGCCTGTCGATGCGTGGAGCTCCCTCCCTCTGCTGTGCTGATTGGAGGTTGCGCAGTATCCAAGAGCTGTAACTGCTGGAAAAAGCGGATCTCGATCCACCAGCCCTGGCTATTCCGTTCGTTGGAGAGACAGCTAGGTGAGGGTGAACAACTTCGGCATCCGTGGCCATATCGTAGCCTGTGAAGGAAGACGTGGTTTCTTCTGTGGATCTTGTGCAGCAGTCGTGGGAGCGCATTATCCATTACTGGTTTTTATACCTACATGCCTATATCGTTTTCTATTCTCTACGTGCATATTTTGCCTTCCATATATAAATTCTATTTTTACATATTATACTATGCGGGTCTTGCGCTTTCTTCTTTTTCACTTTCTTTATGAGCCACAGCTGAGACCCTTTTAGATTTGCTAGGTGGATGGGTCTAGTTCAGCACTATGCAGCCAGTCCTGTGGGACTGTAAGAAATTGTTCATATGTGGGGTTAAAATGGCTCGTATACTCCAATCCAATAATGGCATCCGGGTAACAGCCGAGGAGAGAAAGCCAGGGTCACTCATACTAAGACCGTGCTTGGTATGAAAAACCAGGTTGTACATATCATAATATCGCATCACAAAATCAGCAGGAGAGTATGTTATATTCATTTTCATATTCTCTAGGAAAGTTATATCCACTCTGCTTCCTTCTCCCAGAATTACTTTTGCCTCTTCCAATCTTTTACATTTGCCCTGATCGAGACCAACCCGCTGGACTTCTCAAATGAGTGGATAGCTAAGTTGGGAGCCAGGCTTTTAACAGCTTGTAGGCTTCCCTATCACCCAAATCATACCGATCAACAAGTAATTGAAAATACTGCATGATCTCTGAAACTGGCAAGGCAAAATCAAACATACCCAATAACAGCTTTAGCTGTGTGATGTCTCGAAGTGACAAATCTATTTTTCACGTTTCTGTGACACCGATATTTGGCAGCATCAGAGTATTCACTGTCAGACCCACTTCCCCCACTGTCCCACTTTTCTTGATGACCTGAGTCTGGTTGTTCAGTCATGTCTAATGATTGTGTAACACCCCTTCCCTACCCCTAAGGGAAACTGCAGGCGTTATGCGCTATGGTGCTATGTTGGCTTACAGGGGCTAAGCCTCTGCTAGTGGGGAGCTTGGGGTGAATGGGTGCAGCGCCTCCACCCATGAGGATCCCAGTGTTGGCGGGATAGCTCCTCATGGGAACCGATATACCTATACTGTATACCCCACAAATCACACCCACATAGGTTATGCAATATGTCTTTACTGTGATCCTACAGTATAGCAAAAGAAACCAATATGCAACACAGCAATAAAATAGCAATACAATAACAATAACAGTGCAATAAGTGCAGTGCAATAATAAGAGTGCTTGTTCCCTCCCAATACTTAGGGTACCCTGGGCACCGGTAACCCTGTGTCCATCATAGCTTCCTTTGTCCCAAGTGTATATGTGAGGGCAGCGGTACCCTCATGTATCGTTGGTGCACTCTACCTTCCTGGTACAGGCCTAACCAGGATGGGGGATGGTCAGGATGGGGGGTGGTCAGGTCCAATGACACCAATCTCCTCTCGCCTCACGTCCAGGCGGCGCACGCAGTGCTGTCTCCAGTCGGAGTAGCTCACAGCAGTCTGGTGTCCTGCTCCGCTGATGTATCTGCCTACAGGGTAATCCCTATGCTGTTGGCGATCCCTCACACACTTATCTATAGTGAGGGGCCTGCCTGGGGCCTATGGGGTAAGGTCTGGCCTAGTCCAGGAAGCCTTACTTGCCTTACTTACCTGTCCTAGCACCTCATGTGCTCTGGCAGCTCTCACTCCATATGTTACAGACACAATGTTTCATTCCCTGCTCGGTGTCAGAGTTCAAGGACATAGAGTTTCTTTTATTCCATCACATCCAGTGGCCAGGAGGAATACGCTGCTACACTTGTAAGGCCTCAGCCAGGTAGGGAACGGGTGCGCTGGTGCTCGTGCGCTGCGCCCTGCTCAGCCGGGTGATTCGTGGCCGGCTAGGTGCGCGTGCACCTTGGGGCGTGGCCACGACATCACGGAGTTGGTTCGCCCTCATTGGGCGAACCGCTGACATGACGCGCTTGCGAGCAGCAAAATTCAATTTTGCTTGCTTGGCAAGCAGCTAAGCGCCAGGCAGGTGCGCCCGCCCGCTCACGCTGGCCACACACATTGTCGCAATGTGTCTCATCGTGGCAAGGGTGAGCGCGCCCGCTCAGTGCCACCTTGGACGAGGCCTAAGAGAGGTGTATGTGTCCCTTTAATGTGTGAGTCCTTGGGTGTTGAACGCTGAACAGGGGTGAAGGGTAAAGGAGGAGCAGAGGGTGTAAGAGGACAAGAGCAGCAGGTATGAGAGAGGTCGCGTGTCTGATCCTAACCTGTCTGTCTTTCTCTTTCTTTTCTTTTCTGTAACTGCCAGCTTAAGGTAGAAACCATTTGCTCCCTTAAATCACACTTTGCCTGGCAAGCGTCCAAAGCTTCCTGTTTTTCCTCATACGTCTCACAATGAGAATTCTGTGTTTGTCAATATGATTGAGTTTATTCTCTGGACTTTTATTTTTAATTTTTCTTCAGCCCCTTTTGGAGTGCTACTGTAGGTCTTTAGCCAATTTTTGACTTTCCTTTTCAGCTATGTGTTTACTTTCTGCGAGCTCCTCTAATTCTCAAGTTCTTTTTGGAGGGCTAGTCGCTGTTCAGAAAAGCAATAGGTGAATCGATGAGACTGCGACTCCTTGAAAAACAGAAACTCACCAGCAATTGGAAAAATAAAAAAATGTTTATTAAACTACATCAAAAATCAAATTAACATATATACAGTGTGTGTGTGTGTGTTTGCGCGTGTGTGTGTGTGTGTGTGCGTGTGTGTGTGTGTGTGTCAAAAGGAGTGCTAATGAGCGTGGCAAATGTATACAACAAAAGACAGGGGTGCCCAATGCTACATCCAATATACAAAACATATATGGTAATACAGTAAGTATAAAGTTTAAATACTTCAATAATAATTTTCTTGGTTATTTAGTTAAACCCTTTTAACTTGGGAGGTTCTAGCATTTTGTTGAATGGACAGAACTCACTGTGGTTGTTTCCCCTCATACAGAGGTAAAGGGGAGGGCTCACAGGGCAGTGTTAGGACCTGCATTAATTTGGTTATACCTTGACGTGGTATGCAGGCTTATGAAGCTTTGGCCAAAGGGTTTAACTAAATAACCAGGAAAATTTTATTATTGAAGTATTTACACTTTATACTTATTACCATGTATGTTTTTTCAATTGGATGTAGCATTGGGCACCCCTGTTAATTGTGTTATATTTGGAGTTGTGATAAGTGTTACCTGTTGTCTCCTGATTTTGAGGGCCATTGTATGTGATTCCTTGTCCCCCAACTATAAAGTAATGTTACTCATAAGATATAGGTCCCACTATGTTGTCTGACTGCAGCCTGGTCCTTTGCAGGTTTAATATTCTCTCTTAAGTGCAGGGAAGGTGGACTCAGGCCCCTGCCCATCCATGTATTCACATGTTACTACATATAGGGAAATAAAGAGGGGTTACAATTATATGATGGAATTGGAATTATAAGGGGAGCCCCTCCTAGCACCAGGGGAACCTAAAGGCACTGACATAAATAATATGTTAAATAGAGCTGATAGACACTTTTTCTTTTTTCGAACAAGCAAAAGTATTTTTTTGTGTGTGTGTTTTAATCCTGTTACAGTAGCGACCACGCTTATTCTAACACGGCTGGAGCCGCAACCCGCGTGAAGACGCGGGTTTGTCATTTTTTTTCCGCAGCGTGCCGTGCGTAACTGATGGAGATGTGGGGATGGCGGTGGGGTGCCCGGTGGACTCGGAGAAGCAGAGGCATCGATCGGAGGACCGATCTGAGAGGCTCCGGCTGGCGCGCGGGAAAATTCGGCGCCAGCCCGGAATCTGCCGCGGGACAAACCGGGTAAATGTTAGAATAAGCTTTGCCGCTGCTGTACATTCCCGTTGTGAAAAAACGCTTTGGAGGGGTTTTACAATATTTATCTAATCTCTTTGCCAGTCCTGAATGCTACAGATCAGTGCTCTGTCTTGTTTGCAAGGTAATTTTGAAGCCGTGATTAGAGAAACAGATAAACAGAAGAAGCTGATTTGCTACAATTCAGTGTTCCCGGAGAAAAGAAAATATGATTTTTTTTACAGAATGCAAATATGTTAAATGTACTGTAGTAGTTACTGTAAAGTGGATTAAATCTTTTTTTTAATGATACAGATTACACTGATAACATGTAGGGGTAAACATAAGGTGTTTGAGCTTCGATGTATATTATATATATAATCCTGCTGATTTTGGGTTTTCAGCACTAAATAGCTCCACATGCAAAAATAGTGCACAATGGCAAGATAAACAGGATCTACCATATTGCAAAAGAAACATTAGTAATATCCTTCAGTACTTAGGGGGAAAAGGGAAGTTTACATCAAAGTTAAATTCTCAGTAGCCAGCCAAAAAATAACATTTTGTAAACCATTGAGTTGTAATTGAAAGGAATGGAATAATGCTATAAGCAAATGTGCCTGTTTTGTTTCACTGGAAATTAATTACAAATTGCATTTCTTCATGTATGAATGTATCATTTTATTTATATAGCCCCAACAATGTACGCAGCGCTTTACAACATTACAATACAAGGTTTTACTGGCTATGAACCTCCCTAACCCAGGCTGGGGTTAGAGCTTGCAGGGTCTGTGTGTTCATCAATTTAAATTTTCAACTGGTATCAGTTGTTTGGAGGTTGGTGGCCCCTCCTTCCTGGGTTTAAGCTCACCCCTCCCCACTTTTTAAGCAGCTTTCCATGTTCTTGTGCAGGACAGGTTTACTGAGACCATTCTCCCTCCAGCAGAGGTATATGAGAATTTTCCCAGGTACTGTTAGGATCTGCATACTGGTCATTCCGTGACGTGGCTGCATACTGGTCATGCCGTGACGTGGCTGCATACTGGTTAGGCAGTGACGTGGCTGCATACTGGTCATGCCGTGACGTGGCTGCATACTGACACGAAATATTTAAATGATTTGCGCTGGCGCCACCGTTTCCTTAAATATTAACAGTGATGAAACAATGTAAAACAAAACCAAGACTTCTATCGTGGCTGCATAATGGTCATGCCGTGACGTGGCTGTATACTGGTTAGGCAGTGACGTGGCTGCATACTGGTCATTCGGTGACGTGGCTGCATACTGGTCATGCCGTGACGTGGCTGCATACTGG
>WSYH01002387.1:0-26411 GCA_036426205.1 Ascaphus truei
CACACACACACACACACACACACATATATATTGTAAGTGTGCCGCGTCCATTGCCTTCTGACTTGCCTCTCTCTCCCCACGCTCCTCGCATGCCGGCACTTCCCAGTCGAGGGGGCACGTGAATGCCGCGCCCGGATTAACGCCTCCCGATAGGCGGTGACTCCCGCTCCAGCCGCAGGTTGTGTGCGCCACCAAGGTGGACCACCACGCACACCTGCACTTCCTGGCAGCTGCCCCAGCACTGAGCTCCAGTCGTGCCTTTCCAGAAGTCGTTGATCCACCCTGATGCACAAAGCAATTAAGGCCTCCAATGAGGATGGCCTCTCACGAGTCGCCAGTTCGTCCTTTAAGGATTCCGAAAGTCCCTGCCAGAAAGCCGCAGAAAGTGTCCCATCGTTCCAGTCAGTCTCAGGTGTGATTGTCCAGAATTCCAGAGCGTATCGTGCCACAGATCTCCGACCCTGCGAAATGTGGAACAAGGAGGAAGCAGCCATATCACTACTTCCAGGGGTATCAAAGATTAAACGATATTCTCTCTTAAAGTTAGGGAAGCTGTAAGTGAGTTCAGGTTTTAGCTCCCAGATTGGTGAAGCCCAGGCCAGGGCGTCCCCGGTGAGAACGGAAAAAACATAAGCTACCTTGGTACGATCCGTGGGGAAGCGAGAAGGTGACAGTTCGAATTGTATCTCGCACTGACTTAAAAACCCACGGCATGCAAGCGGGTCTCCAGCGTATTTACTAGGCGTAGGGATATGCAACTCTGAAGAGCCTGTTCCTTCACGGGAGACAGTGGGAGGGATAATGGAACTGGAGACATTAACCTGGGAAATCTGAGAGGTTAAGGTAGCAACCTGTTAGTTAAGAGCGTTAACCTGGTTGTCCAAAAAGGTAAAGTGTTTGGAGATAGTGGTTAGGGTATCTTCCACCTCAGGGGGGTCTGGGTCTGATGGGCTCTGCATAATGTAACACTCAGCCTACCCACAAGCCAGACGAGACCCCAGGACTGAGGTGGAAAGGAGAAATACCACACACCTAACAGTAAATGGGGGCACGACCGGAGTGTGGAAGTAGCGTAGTTGGTCCAGAGAACAAAAATAGAAAGAGTACCGTACTTGCCAACTCCAGTGTAGAAGGGTAAAGTCCGTAAGCCAATGGTCAAGGTGTGGGGAGAGCAGCGTGGTAGAGTGTCCGTAAGCCTGGGTCGTGGAGCGTAGAGAGCAGCATAGTAGAGGTCCGTAAGCCGTGTCCAAGGGATGTAGAAGACTGCAAGGTATAGAGTCCAAAGCCAAATCCAAAGGGTTCTAGGAACAGGGACTGAAACACAAGAGAGCCAGGCAGAAGCAGACAGCACCAAGGTACAGAAGCTATGCAGAGCAATGTGGTAATGACGAGGGGAGACTAAATAGTGAGCTTGGACCTATCAGAGGAAAGGGAGGAGTGGAGGTGCGGCCCAAGGGAAGCCCCGATAGGGGAGAATAGCCTGGGGGGCAGACCTGGTGGAGCAGGGGCAGGGAAACGAGCCGATGCGCACGCCGCACCTGAGGATGCGGGGTCAGGTTCCCGGCGCCAGGAAAGGGAAGCTTGGGTCCACGTGCGCACCTAAGGGTGACGCGCGCGACCCGGAAGTGCGGGAGCAGCTGCGGGGGAGACGCCGAGGGCCGGGGCATGCCGCCGGGGACCAGAGGCAGCGGAGAGACGAGGTAAGGAGGCTCTGGTAGCGGGAGTCCCTGCAGCACGGGTCCTTACAAACACTCTTGTACCTCCTCCCATCCCTGCCGTGCCTGCCCCCCCTCCTCCACAGCCGCTGGTTCCGACAGTAACTTCTGAACCCCGCCTACCCACTCCCAATCCCTACGCAGGATATCCTTCAGCCTGTTACGGATTCCTGAGGCGGTGCGCCATACAGTTTGAATTGCTACCCTCTCATTTTGCCTCTCCCCGCTCCAAGGTGGCGTACATCATCTCCCTGCTTTCCGACGATGCCTTGGCTTGGGCCACACCTATTTGGGAGCAACGTCCGGATCTAACCTCCGACCTGGATCGATTCTGCGGAGAGTTCCGTAAGGTGTTCTACACGCCAGGAAGGAGGGTAACTGCTGCTTCTTCTATCCTCAATATACTACAGGGAAACCGTTCAGTGGCCCGCAAGGCGCTCGAATTTCGCACCCTCGCAGCAGAAATGACTTGGAATGACAAAGCGTTGGCCGCGGTCTTCTGGCAGGGTTTAGCTGAGTCCCTTAAAGACGAGTTGGCCGCTCTGGAACGTCCCACTGGATTGGAAGAGCTCATCGCTCTTTGGATTCTTAAGGACCAGCGGCTACAGGAGCGGAAAACTGAGAGGGGAAAGCGCACAAAAGGTTTGCAACCAATTTCTTTTCCTCACTAGCCTGCTGAAGAACCCATGCAGCTTGGAGGTACTCGCCTGTCTCCGGCAGAGAAGCAGCGCCGACGTCGCACAGGTCTGTGCCTCTATTGTGGAAACAGTGGACACCTGGCACTTGTAACATCCGCTGCAACTCCTGCCGGAAACCGCCCGGCTGACGCGTCACACGGCAGACCCACGCACCCACGCACTGCCAAGCCGGTACGCGCATGCTCTGAAGGGAGCCGTCTGTGCCTCCCACAGGGAGAAATCTCGGCCGCACGTCCGCGTGAGGTCAGCGCTCCGTGCCGCGCATCGCGCACGCGGGTTGCCCGGCAACCAAAGTATATGACCAGGGAAGCCTGACGTGCAGGCTGTTCCATTCAGTGTTCTGACACCATTGGAGGACCGGATCACACCCCTGCAAGGTAATTGGATCCTTTCTACTTATATACCTGCTCCTGTCTGTCATTCCTTGCGGAGCATAAACTCCTTTTTATGCATTGAGCTCACCGCTGCTGTTTAGTTGTGTCTTGATCTGTGCTTGGCCTTACCTGTCTGTTCTGTCCTGTCCTGATCCTGGCTGTTCTTTGGATTCCTACACTCTCCTGTGCTTTGACCCTGGCTTCGTCCCTTGACCATTCTACCTTCTAATACCCTGGACCTTGGCTATGGAAATCTAACATCCTCCACTCTCCAACCCTGAATTACGGCAAGTACCCTGACTACCCTGACTTCTCCAACCCTACGACGCTGTACGACTTGGACTACGCATTCTGGACTGGACTGTGTGGTTGTGGGTCAGTGTCTTTCCATCCCCACCTCAGCCCCGTGGTCTTCAGTCCTGCTTGTGGTGAGCGCAGCGTGACAGCACTCGCCTGTCCATCTAGGTCGGGAAACTCCAAACCCCAGTGAGTATTGGAAGAACTACACTGGGCATTGTCACCTCTCCGTCTTCTCCCAAAATGCCTTCGAAGGTAATCATTCCCATCACATTAGCAGGAGACTTCGGAGACACCGTCACACAGACCTTCCTGGATTCCAGCTCTGGCGGAAACTTCATCGATCAGGGTTTTGCACGAAGGAATCGTATTCCACTGATAACCAAGGATCGTCCCGTGGGCCTCGAGGCTATTGACAGTAGGCCATTACAGCCCGCTTTCATATCCCTACAGACCGTCCCTCTCCTTCTCAAGATGATCTGTGGCCATTCTGAATGGATACAGTTAGATGCCATCCACACGCCGGCGGTAGATGTGATTCTGTGTCTCCCCTGGCTCCAGCTCCACAACCCCCAGATCGATTGGCTCCAGTCACAGTACATCACTTGGAGAGATCGGTGTCAAGAGACTTGTCTAGATGCCCCCAAAGCTCTAAGAGGGGCCTCGATTTCGGAACCAAGTAAGTCCCAATTCCCGGAGATCTCTAGTTACTTCAGGGACGTCTTTGACAAGACCAAAGCCGAAGAGTTGCCACCCCATCACTCCTACGATTGCCCCATAGACCTTCTCCTAGGTGCTATTCCCCCCAGAGGCTGCTGTTACCCCTTGTCTCCCCTGGAAACCAAGGCCATGAGAGACTATATACAAGAATTTTTACAGAGGGGCTTCATTCGCAAGTCCTCATCTCCAGCAGGGGCAGGATTTTTTTTGTGAAGAAGGATGGTACGTTGCACATATGTATCGATTACTGCGGACTCAACAAGGTGACCATTAAGAACCGGTACCCACTACCCCTGATTGCAGAACTTTTCTACAGGTTGCAAGGAGCCACTATCTTCTCCAAGTTCGACCTTCGAGGCACCTACAACCTAGTTCGGATCCGTCAGGGGAATGAATGGAAGACGGCTTTCAACACGCGGGATGGGCACTACAAGTATCTGGTGATGCCCTTCAGTCTTTATAACGCCCCCGCAGTCTTCCAAGACTT
The DNA here is from genome assembly GCA_036426205.1 of Ascaphus truei. Classification (NCBI taxonomy): domain Eukaryota; kingdom Metazoa; phylum Chordata; class Amphibia; order Anura; family Ascaphidae; genus Ascaphus; species Ascaphus truei. The sequence goes on from WSYH01002387.1 coordinate 4,292, forward strand.
TGTGAATGACGTCTTCAGAGATTTGCTAGAACAGCACGTGGTGGTCTATCTGGACGATATTCTCATTTTCTCCAAGAACGCTCTGGAACACACAAGGCACGTTAAACAGGTACTTCAGAGGTTACGGAGGAACCATCTGTTTGCTAAGCTGGAGCAAACCAGTCATCTACTTCATTCTTGGGATACATAATCTCGGACACAGGCCTTGCCATGGACCCAGCTAAAGTAGAAGCAGTCGTAAACTGGCCCCGCCCTGCCTCCCTGAGAGCAGTACAGATGTTCTTAGGCTTCGCCAATTATTATTGCAGGTTTACAAAGAATTTCTCTGCCATCGCACCCATCAGAGCCCTTACCCAGAAGAAAGCTAACCCAGCACAATGGTCCTCCGAAGCTATCATGGCGTTCGAAGTCCTTAAGAATGCTTTCATCTCAGCTCCTTTCTTAGTGCATCCTGATCCTGGACTTCCCTTCACTCTTGAGGTGTATGCTTCAGATATTGGAGCTGCAGCTATCTTGTCCCAGAGGAGGAACCCACAGGCCAGGCTGCATCCGTGTGCATTCTTCTCTAGAAAATTCTCTGCGGTAGAACGTAATTATGATGTAGGTAACCGTGAGCTACTCGTAATCAAGATGGCCTTGGAGGAATGGCGTCATCTCCTGGAAGGAGCAGAGAACCCCATCACCATTCTTACGGATCATAAGAACTTGCTATATATTGAAACTGCCCATCGCTTAAATTCCCGGCAAGCACATTGGTCTCTCTTCTTTACCCGGTTCAATTTCTTCATATCCTATCTCCCAGTCTCCAAAAATTTGAAAGCGGATGCACTTTCATGGCAGTTTGCGGTGGAGGATGTAACCAAGGACCACCAAGAGACTATCCTTCCCCCCAATTGTGTCTTTTCAGCCAACACCTTCGACGCCCTGTCAGAGATTGCCAAGGTTCAAGACCAGACCAGATCCCTCAAGTTCTTAGGTTGCCAGACGGACGCTTATTCACCCCCCCGACACTTCAACAGAAGGTTATGCAATGCCTGACTGCGGGTCATCCAGGGACCAAAAGAATGACAGAGCTCTTAAAGCGAACCTTCTGGTGGCCTGGCATGCGCAAAAACATTCGGGACTTTGCCGCAGCATGTTCCACCTGCGAAAAAAATAAAACACCACGCTGTAAGATTCCGGGACTTCTGCAACTTCTTCCCATTGTTGATCGGGCATGGGAACATCTCGCAATGGACTTCATCGTCGACCTTCCCAAATCCAAGGGGATGGACACGATATTGGTAGTGGTCGACCGCTTCACTAAACAGGCACACTTTATTCCCCTCAAGGGTTTACCCAGTGCTCCTAAATTAGACGAGGTATTCATAAGGGAGGTCTTCAGGCTTCATGGGTCTCCCCAAACCATAGTTTCTGACCGGGGGGGGTTACAGTTTTTTGTCCAAATCTGGAGGCTTTCTGTAGGAAAGAAACTACAACGTGGCGTCATTGTAATTCTCTCTATGTGTACCACACGTCAGGACTAATGGTTCAAACGAGCAGGACCAACCAGTCTCTTAAGACAGGTTTTACGCTTTGTTTTGTAATTGTACTCCAGACAGGCTGGCTTGATTTTACGCCGCATTGTAGAGAGTTTGCACACAATTAAAGCTAGGAGAGAGCCATTTGCAAGTCTCCCATTCTTATGTAAACTATGGCTTCACCTTGCGTCCTGCCAAGTAGTCCCAGTACAGGGCAGTTTCGGCTGCTGAGGAAACGGATGTTTCAGGATTCTCCAGGGATTGTGGTCGAAGATCCCAGGATAACTTTAGACGGGCCACCAGTTACAGCCAAAGAGGAAAGGACGATCACCACCGTCGGAGATAACACCCAATTACATTCCGGGCCAAATAGGTTAGTGGTTATTACTATAGATCATTCGCCCTAATAATTGTCACATCTCCGAAAACTTGCCTCCCACGATATATCAGTACCATTTCCTATACTGATAAAAAGATTAACCCAGGTTACTTGGACTGCTGAAATTGGCCCGCACACCAGTGAGGATCCGTCCCCGTCATTTTCATTATTTCGCTCACTTAAATACCATTTCTTACCCAACACAAATACTTGTTTACGCCGGTTGCTGCGACAAAGACCAGAACCGTCCCGTGCGAGGGGTGGGGTACAATAGGGACAAAAGAATCAGAACCAGAAAAATGGGTTGCTCTTTTGTTCATCATTTTTTTTACAAATCTGCCACCCTCTTCTGGAGGTGCGAGGCAAGTCGAGCGGGATATCGGTGGTGGACAAGGTATAAGGGACATGTCCCACAAGGAGTGTTAAACCCTTGTCCTGAAGACCTTCTCCCTCTGGACTCGTCTCGCCCATCACATATTTTTCCTGCTTCCCCCTCCATTCCACCCTCAGTTCCTACCGCCCCCCTACCTTATTCCTTTCTCCGTCACTCTTTTGTGATCTCTTCATCATTCTGCACTTCTTCCAGATCTGTCTTACCTCTGTGCTTCTAGCGGCCTCCCGCTCCCGTTCTGCTCTAGAGTATCGCCGCTACATTTCTTGACTCTCCTGACCCGTCTACCTTTCCTCCTTTTTCATGTCATAGCTCTGCGGCACCCGTCTTCTCTTGCAGCTTTACTTTCTGCCCCCTTCTCTCCTACTCACCGCTTTTTCTCCAACCTTCTATTAGCCCCGCCCTCAACCCCCTCTCTCCTTCGGCCATGCCATTTCCCTTTCAATTTCTATTCTTTTGTTTCATTTACCCCCTGTAGTGTCAAGGCCAGTTAGTAAGGAAGACAATACTTGCCGTACGGTAGTAGTAGTAGAGGAAGATAGTTATTGCCGTTGCCAAGGTCAGGGATTGGAGAGTTGCGGAAGGTCGAAAGGTATAAGCCATGTATCAGGGATGCCAGAAGTCACGAAGTACAAGTAGAGCGAAGTCGAGAGCCAGAGGGGGTGTGCCGGGGGGTAGTCGTCAATCGCGTCAATACCTGAGGAGTCACTGAGAGAGTAGTCAAATGCTTCCATACAGAAACTATGTCGAGCGGACGAGTGATGGGAAGCACAGGCATAATAAGGCTGGGAGGCCAATGGGAAAAGGGGGAGGCCTGGAGAACTGCAAGAAGTCCTCCCTGATAGGAGGGAGGTGTGTTACAGCCCAGCTGAGTGTAGTCATATGATTTGCATTGGAACTGTGTGATGCTTGGGGGGCGACGCCCTTACTGCAGGAGCAGTGTGTAGTAAAGGTGCTCTGGTAGGCATGTGCTCTGTAAGCTGGGAATGCATGCACAAAAAGTCTGGGGCTGGCGTGCTTGTGTGCGTGGATTCAGTGACTGAGAGCACGGAATGCGCATGAGGGTCAGTGACAGAGACTGTGTGTGCACATAGAGCGGAGCGGAGGGGGAGACACACGCAGAGGTGCGTGTCAACAGGCTCTCTTCGGTTGGTGCAATCCTGTGATGGCGAGGAGCCAGAATGCCAGTGGCAGACAACGGGGGTATGTGGGAATTGCGCTGCAGGCGCTTGGATGCCTGAGTACCGACGGAGGTGAGATAATGGTCGCGCTGACGGCGTGGCTGAGACACCAGATTCCTTACAGTACCCCCCCCTTCAGGAACGGCCTAGGATGTCATTAAATGGTTGTTCAGAAACCTTTTCCTAAAGTCTTCAGAAAGAACCGGAGCGTGGATACCACGATGTGCAACCCAAGACTTCTTCTGGGCCGAAACCCTTCCAGTGCACGAGGAACTGCAGTTGACCCCTGGATATGCGAGAATCCAGCAGGGACTGGACCTATACTCTTCCCTATTCTGGGTAAGAACCGGATCAGGCTTCTGGTTATGAATGGGGAAGAAAAGCCTGGATATAGAGTAGGATGTGTGAAACACGTTTGGTGATTTTCATGCTGTCGGGAGAAGTTGAAGCCGGAATGCTACCGGAGAATTGTCTGTTCAATTATCGTAAAAGGGCCCAGGAACTTCTGCGCCAATTTTGGGGAAGTACCTTCAAATAAATTGTTCTTGAGGACAGCCATACCATACCTGGCTTGTATCTGGGTGCCGGACGGCGGTGGGTGGCGATCTGCTGTGGTTGGCGTTAGAGAGGCGGTTGGTAAGAAGAGAGCAGATGATTCTTGGACCATGCTGATTGCAGAGATGTGACACGGTCGTTACAGCCGGATCCGGAAGGAAGGAAGTGTGGAGATGGGAAGACATGGGGGATTGAAAACCGAAATATGATGAAAAATGGCGACTCTCGGGTGACTCGTTGGTAGCGGAGGTTTAGTTAAAAGCATATTCGGCCATGGAAAAGTTGTGCCCAATAATCCTGAGAATTGGAATGAAACAGCTCAGGTATTTTTCCAGGGAATGATTGACCTTTCGTTTGACCATTGGACTGAGGATGGTAAGCTGAGGAAAAAGAAGAAGAGATCCCTAGCTTTTGGTAAAAGTTCTCCAAAATCTGTATACGAACTGTGACCCTCTGTCAGACATGATGGACGAGAAGGAATACAGAGAATCGCGAAGAGTGATGCAGTGAAGTATCAGCAAGGGCGGGTGTGAGGTGGGAAGTCCATTTAGCGGGGTATAAAGTGAGCCATCCTAGAAAAAACGATCCAACACCACTAAAATCGTATTCATCCCTTTGGACCTTGGCAACTCCACAATAAAATCCATTGATATGTGTGACCATGGACGTTCTGGGATGGGCAGAGGAGGAGAAAGACCATGAGGCCTTGATGAATTGTCTTGTTTGCGCACAGACCGGACAAGCGTGTGCGTATATTCGAAAATGTCTTTGGGACATCTTGGCCACCAAAGTGCGACGTATAAGGTCCAAAGTCTTTTTGTAGCCAGGATGACCAGTGCTCTCGAGGCATGTCCCCAATCCAGAACCTCGGGTATGAAATTAGGTCTCACGAAGAGCTGCCCCTGGGGACCTTCAGGTTCTTTGGAATGGACCTTTGTGACTTGACGATCTTGTCAAGCTTCTGAAGGAAGATGCGGCGAAAAATCTTCGTGAGGTAAAATGGTCTCCATGGATCTTCTGGTATCTCTTCGGAAGAATGTTTTGTATTTGAGAGAGCTTTGACATTTTTAGTCCCAGGGATATATGACAGTTGGAAATTAAATCTGGAAAAGAACAAAGACCAGCGGGCTTGCCATGGACCCAGACGGCGAGCGTTCTATATATATATAAATTCTTATGATCTGGAGGATGGTGAACGGTTCCCTCGACCCTTCCGGAGATGCCTCCATTCTGAAGTGCCATTTTAACGGCCAGTAACTCTGCTTCCCCACATCGTAGTTCCTCTCCGCTGATGGGAAAATTTAGAAAGAATGCGCAGGGATGCAATTTTTCTGGGTGGAAGGTCTCTGGGATTAGAATGGCAATGGCGCAGAATCAGAGGCGTCCACACTCCAACACGAAAGGGAGATCAGTGTTGGGGTGATGGAGAACCGGGGGCGGACACAAAAGCCTCCTAAGGTGGCGGGTGAAGGGGGAGGCGGCTCTGGTGACCAAAACCGACCGATCGGCCCCCTTCTTCGTAAGGGCTTGTGATAGGTGCAACAATTCTGGAGAAATCACGGATAAGAAACTTGCGGTAGTAGTTCGCAAATCCCAGGAAGCGCTGGAGGATTTAAGAGAGTCGGGTCTAGGCCAGTTAGTAACGGCTTTTAATTTGTCCGGATCCATCATGAAAACCATCGCTGGAAATAATGTAGCCTAGAAACTGGGTCGAAGTCTGATGGAAGGTACATTCTCCATCTTGGCATATAATCAATGTTCACGAAGGCGAGAGAGAGTACGTAAGATGTATGAAAGATGTGGTCCTGTAAATCCTTCGAAAAAATCAGGATATCATCCAGATAGAATATGACGATGTCGTTGAGTTAGTTACTGCGGAAGAAATCGTTAATGAAATCTTGAAAAACGGCCGGGGCATTACACAGTCCGAAGGGATCACAAGGTATTTCGTAGTGGCCACTACGAGTGTTGATGGCCATTTTCCATTCATTCTCCTTGACGTATGCGTCCAAGATTATAAGATCCCTGAGGTCCAGCTTGGAGAAGACTTGGCACCTTGCCAACCTATCAAAAGTTCAGTGATAAGGGGGGAGTGGGTAGTGATTCTTTACGGATGACGGTTAAGCCCTCTATAATAAATACAAGAGGTCTTAAAGTTCCATCCTTCTTCTTTACGAAGAAGAACCCTGCTCCACTGGGGAAGTAGATGGGCGAATGAAACCTTTCTCAGGTTCTCCTGGATTGTACTCGTCATTAGCCTTAATTCGGGAAGAGACAGAGGTAAGTCTTGGACTTAGGTAACGTGTAACCAGGAATCAGGTCAATAGGACGTCATATGACCTGTTAGGGGGGTAGAAGGGTCTGATTGTACCATATTAAATACGTCCAGAAAACTGGTGGTAAACTGTAGAGAGGTTCGTCTCAGGAACGGTGGTATTCGCTAGGAGTGCTTGTGTGGTTTGCTGACTTGTTCCCAAGTGATGGGGTTGGTGGATCCCAATGATTCGTGGGTGTGTATTTGCAACCATGGCAATCTAGGGTTATGGGAGTGGCCAGGGAGCCTGGATTACGTCAAGGGTCAGGGTTCTCTTGTGATTATCAGAGGAAAGTACAACCGGAACGTCTCAAATGAGATAAATGCCGGCGTGAGTGGATGCCCATCAATTTCGACCAAGGCGATGGGGATCGTTTCTCCACGATAATATCGCTTTGTTACAATGCGTGCACATTGCTGAATCTGATTAAAAAAAACTCGTACCGCAGTCGACAGTTTAGTGGCTGTTGTTATTGTAATGTATAGATAATGTAACTGAGAGCTCATAGAAAACCTGAAACAGTATGCTGTTGTTTTCAGACCGTATACACAATACTTTTTTTTATATATACTGTATAATTAACCTGAAAAATAAAAGTATCATTGATTCTACATGTATTCCAGTACAAAATGTGTATTCTATACCCGTACAGCAGTATTGTTTTAATACTTTGTGATATATGTACAAGTGCTGAACTGCCTACAGTATACTGTACAGTATGCCTGGACAGTATGTACGTAGTTCTGAGAAACACTGTATTTTGTTTTTACAGTATAAAAGGAGACAATGGAACAATTTAAAACAAATCAACATTTTCTTTTATGGTAGAGTAAGTACAAAAACTTTATTACAAATACAAGTAAAAACAAGTATAAGTATCAGCAATTCAAAACATCAACAGGTGTATGGTTACTGCTAGTGAAAACATTTATGTACAGAAAGTCAAAAAATTTACCGTCAGTCAGGCTGCACAACTCAAGTCCTCGAGGGCCGCAAACAGCCCCCAGTTTTAAGGATAACCTTGAAAACGGGCCTGTTTGGCGGCACTCAGGGGACTGGAATGTGCAGATCCTGTGTACAGTAAGGAAAACATCTTTCTTATTACACAAGTTAAAACACGCAACATCTCCTTATAAAGTACCAGAAAGTCAAAAACCTATACAGCACAACATTATGGTGTTATTAAAAAATCTTTATTCGGAAAATTCTTCATTCTTGTAAAATTTAAAAAATGCAAATCTCCTTATTAAAGTACAGAAAGTCAAAACCATTTACCAAAAACATTTACAAAAAAAACAAACAGTTGAACAGTCACGCAAAATTCAATCCCACACAAGATTGTTCCCCAGGGCCGATGCCTTGTATGGCCCAAATGCCATTAATGGAGTCTCGAACGTTTTCATGAAAGGATCTGAAATTGAAAAATAGCGCCGCAATTCCTGCACAATAGCCCTTCTAAATTTCAGGAAGCGCCCTTTTTTCGCGATTTCCTTTGTAGTTTACATTTTTGGCCCACCCGCAGTACACCAAGTAGGACACGTGGTGCTTAAAAATGAACATGCCATACTTCTGGGGTAAACCAGCACTCATCACCCTATACTTCCCCCTGAGTGCCGGTGGCAGCTCGCCCAGGATGATGTCAGGCACCGTATTGATGCAAGCGTATGTAGGTTGGATTCTAGGAGCTGGTGTGCTTCTGGGAGCGGGTATGCTTGTGGCGGAGGGCGAGGGCAGATTGTCTGGGAGGAAACTTTCCTCCTGTCTTGGTCGCCGTGTTGTCTCCTGGCGTGGTCTTGACGGGTTGTCATGTTATCCTCCTCCTCAACAGCATACATGTACACATATTCTTCTGATGGAGGGGGTGCGCTTGGTGTTGAAAGTTGGTCAAAGGTCCCATTCACCACATCCATGCCATCCTCCTGCTCCGGCATCGGGGATACAGGGACATGACCACCGAGCAAATTATGTATCCCCGCTATGTCAGTCTCTATCTTTTCCATCCGTTGATCCATCTTCTCCATCCGTTGATCCATCTTCTTCATCCGTTGATCCATATTTAGCACGGTCTATAAAAGAAGATCTATCTTTACCAGCATAGTAGAGTTCCCGGGGATATTGACACTTAACCCATTCAGCATGCGGTCTAACGAGCTGGTTCTTGTGCATGGGGTGCTGTGGACATCTGGGTGGATGGGTGCTATGGAGGATGAGATGGGGTTGCCCTGGAGAGAAGCGGAAGCGTCGTCGAAGAAGGATGGAGGAGGTGACCTATAGATTTCCGGGAGAGAAGCGGCAGCGTCGTCGAAGAGGGATGGAGAAAGTGACCTGTGGATTTCCGGGCGAGAAGCGGCAGAGTCGTCTAAGCAAAATGGAGAAAGTGACCCATGGATTTCCGGGAGACCAGCGGCAGTGTCGTCGAAGAGTAGTGGAGAAGATGGGCTATGGGTTTCCGGGAGAGCGGCGGCAGCATCGTGGACGAGTAGTGGAGAAGATGGGCTATAGATTTCCTGGAGAGCAGCGGAAGAGACGTCGAAGCATAATCAAGGAAGTGGCCTGTGGGTTTTATGTGTTGGCTGCCATTCGTTTTGCCTTGAGTGTACATCACCGGATTTCTTCTTGACATAATAAGGCTTACATGTATTAAAATCCTTAGCCTTTGGGGTCAGCAGAAGGTTTTCTTTATTAGCCTTAGCCTGTCGCTTTGGCCTTGGCTTGGAAACGGCTGCCGCCTATCGCTTTTTCTGTGTGATAGGCACGGCAGAGGCGAGTGGCTTCCTGCGTCTGTAGAATCGGGGTTGATCCATGGAAGCAGATGGCACAATGCAGTATCTGGACAAGGGAAAGTTCAGATACAGATCATCGAGTGGTGGGCTATGCAAAGTGTGTAACCTTTTATGCATGGCGACGAGGTACAGGTGTTAAAAGTGGGCGTACTCTAATGTGAGTCATTAACGTATAAATACACCATCCATTTTGTGGATTCACTGCACATTGAATACACATTGACTAAACATCGAATATACATTCTTGTGCTTGTATTTCTTTCTACTCGCAGCTATGCCTGTTAAAAAGATTTCAAAGGATCTCAGCATGAGAATGAAGGAGATGTACACGAGCGGACAACGATTTGCAGATATCCAACGCTGGTTAGCTGCTTCTGGCCTCGTTGTGCCATCAACCACCGTGTGCTGTCATGCACACGGAGAAACCAAACAACGCACGAGGACACCAACGGTAACTAACGCGTAAGGTTATTTATATAACTATATAATACAGTATATCTATTATTGTTTATATTGCTGCATATTAATAGAACTATATATTGTGTAGATATATCTCATTTTATATTTATTTCGGTATATTTATATAACTACAGTATATAATACAGTATATCTATTATTGTTTATATTGCTGCATATTAATATAACTATATAGTATAGATCTATCTAATTTTATAGTTATTTCGGTATATTTATATAACTACAGTATGTAATACAGTATATCTATTATTGTTTAAATTGCTGCATCTATAATTGTTTACTGTAAATGATGTGCTGTACTTGTGGCCTACTGCACTGTAACTTACCGGATTGTTGTTTTTTGTACACTGTAGGGAGACAACTCTTCTGGTCGACAAAATAAGTGAAGAGAATGATGAGAAGAGTGCCTTAAGGGTCAAATACACTCTGCTGCAAAATCACAATCTCACTGTATCCGAGACCAGCAAAAAGAAGATGAGACGCAGAATTGGATGGAAATATGGACGTGTGAGGTTAGTACTGGACAGTACAGGAGGTAAAAGTGTTGTTTAAGAAACTGTACTGTACCTATAAAATTATTCCTTGTCATTACAGAGCATACCCTATGATAAGGGACGTTAACAAGATTAAGAGAGTGGTCCAGGCCCAGGCATGGATCGACAGTGGAGAAACTTTCCAGGATTGCATCTTCACTGACGAGTCTACTGTATCGCTGGAGAGATCTGCCACCTTTGCATTCCACAAAAAAAGGTTGCATATCTATGAAGCCGCGTCCAAAACACCCAGTGAAGATGCATGTGTGGGGTGTCAACTCTAGGCGTGGACCAGGATGCATTGTCTTCTTTGAAGGTAAAATAAGTCACACGCTTTTGCCTTATGCACTGTACTGTACTAGTGTGCAGTTTTTTGAGCACTTTTCTTTTCTTGTTATAGGAATCATGAATAAAGCTTTTTTCCAAGAGCAAATTGTGCCTGAGATTGTGGATTACATCACATGTGAGTTCCCAGATGGTCACCGTTTCTACCAGGACAACGATCCGAAGCACACCGCGTCAACAGCGCATATTCTTGAGCACAGTATCAACTGGGTGAAGACGCCAGCGGAGTAAGTGTGGTAACCGTGTCTCATTTTTTCCCACCGTTTTTACTGTGTACTGTATTTCTTAAACTAATTGTCCTTTTTTCCCCCTCCAATGACAGATCGCCAGACTTCAATCCTATCAAATTGGTCTGGCATCAGCTGAAGGACCATATCCGAAAAGTCGTGAAACCCTCCAAAAAGGATAAGTTGGTGTAAGGCAAATGAGTTTTTGGAACGATGTACTCACCGTGGAACGATGCAATAAATATATTGACCATATTGCGACTGTGTTGCCCATTGTGATCGCGCGTATTGGGCAAGCATGAGGAAGGTAGTATGGTATTGTACTGTACTGTCGTATGGTACTGTAAGTACAGTATGATACAGGTAAGTTTGGCACAGATATTTTCTTTCCTGAGCGAGCAGCACTAGCCACCTGGTTACAAAGTATTTAACAGTAGTTCCAGTATAGACTAGTTTGACAGTACTATCTGCATACTGTAATCCAATATGGAGTAGCTATATAATACACAATGCCATAATACAGTATGCACATAACTGCACTAATTTTTTATTTTCTTGTCTTTTCAGAAAAAAATGGATGGACTGGGGGAGAGGGGGGTATCATGTGTAAAGTTTGTGAACTGTGTGTACAGTTAAGTGTATCTAAACTGCAGTCATGATTTACACAAAACCTCCCCTCTCTCAATTAACTACACAGAATGAGGAAGAAAATAAAGACGGAAAATTTGTATTACTGTTTTTATTATTATCAATGTGCATTATTCATGATTATCCACCGGCCCTCAATTTGCACCCCCCCCCCTCTCAATGATTATTTGTATTTTTCTTTCCTGATAAAATAAAATGCATATTTAATTACATTAAGCTTTTATTTCTTTGAACTTTAAATTCACTGTGAATTTGTGTGGGGGGTATTCTTCAAGAAGACATCCAGTTTTAATAATTGGTTACCTTTTTAATAATTGGTTACATAATCAGATTTACATAAGAGAAAGCCAACAATAGGAAAATGAACGAATAGTGTGAGAGAGGTTGAAAAGCACAATGACAAGCTTTAGAAACGGAACGGTTCTGGAGAGGTGTCGATAAGAGGTTGTAATCCTTGAGCGAGCCCTGTGTGTGTCTGCGGGGAGGATGGGGCTAAAGATGCATGAAAGATTAGCTGTATTGTAGTTCAAAGACATGACATATTTTCAACAGGCAGGTCATCATAATAATTTGATCCCCACACCCCCAAATACATAAAAACCACACAAATCAACCATGTGCAGTCAAACGCAGTGTCGCAGTCAAAAGCTACAGCACAGATTGAATATCGTAATATTAAGATGGTTTAGGCAGGCTTGTGGAGAAAATAAAAATTAAAAATGACGAGAATTTTTTTTTTTTGGTCACTCACTCTTGAACTTCGTAAGCAAGCAGTGGTGAAGTTATAGACACATGCGCAGTAATCATCAGCTAGCAAGCAGGAATGTGATTGAAACCAGAAAGACACACATTCAAAGGAATGGTGTGGGACAGGTGTATTGTACTGTAGATAAGATAAGAAGTTAAAATACTGCAGTGCAGTAAATTATCCTGTGTGTGTGTGCGGGGGCCTGCGAGGGGAGAGCGCTGTATATGCCGAAATGTGATACTGTTACAGTACTGTACACGCCTATGCGTTTCAACAATGTTCAAATGAGATATACTGTACAGCACTGCACATGCATGTATAAATATGCAAATTTACAATTACTGCGCACGCACACGCAGACTGTGTTGAACTGCTAAAGTATTAGACTTTGAAAACAACAGCTCGCGAACGCCCCCCTGAGTTTTTAGACGGTATTGCAGTATTGCAGACAGCGCTAATAAAATGATATTATTACAAGCGCTAAAATACCGGAACATATTCCGGAAAAAAAAAATACTGCATCTGCCCGCGGTTATCAGAGTTGCGCTGATAAGGATAAAGGCGGCTGCAGCTGTATATATACTGTACTTCAATTTGTGAACTCCATGTACTATAAGGTTTGGATCACACGTCGCACCCATACACAGTATTAACTGCCATCCCTCTGCCCACATCGCCAATACAGTATTATCCCCCAAACATAGGGCCCTATGAAGTAAGCGCCTGTAACAGGGGAGTTATCCCTGTTCAGGTAATGTACCTCTAATCCAGCAGTGTGGTGGTTAACTGCTGGTAGTCAATTAACAAACACCACCTGCCTGATTACATGGCTTAGAAAAGCCTGTCTTTTGAGACAGGAAGTGAGACTCCTTTGCTCACACCTGAGCTGAACTTGGAGACAGAACAGAGATTCCTTAGTTCACAACTGGGCTGCACCAAGGAAGGTCAGATGTCTTGAGCGACAAGCTGACCACAAGACAAAGAGGACAAGATTCTAACCTGGAGCCTGACATTTTCTGTGCACACAAGGGTGCGGTTCCAGGAGAGCAGAGAAGCTTCCCCTACAGCAGCCCAGCTAACAGATAAGATTTTTCGTATAAGACTATTATCTAGGTCTGTGTATTGCTAAAGGTCTCCATGATTTGGGGCTGGTAAAGAGCCTACAGTAGAGGCAATGTTTATTCTAACATTTGCCGTAAACTAGCCGGGTTACATTCTGGGTATGTGCTGGGTATGTTCTGGGTATGTTCTGGGCTAGTTTGAGGCACGTTTAAGGCATTTCTGCATTGACTAACGACCCATAGGATTAACACAGCCGGGATCCCTGGCAGTCCAATTCAGTTTGAATGGGACTGCCAAGGACCCCCGCTGTTAATCTGATAGGCCATTAATCAATGCAGAAATGCTGGGGCTAGTTTAAGGAAAGTTGAAGGCATGTATTCAGAATGTACTTGGGTGTTTCCTGGGTTTTTGGGGAATTGCCACTGGTTTTTGTTCGAATAAGAGTTGCCTCTACTGTAGCTAACCAACCCAGTCAGAGAGGGCTGAGCTACATGGGTAGATAGTCTCCAAAGCAGAGATAGGTTTTCTTTGTTTGGCCACTATTTCGCTTATGTTGATTTTTTGCTGTGTTTTAAGCGACAGGCACAATAAAGCCTTGTTATAATTTCACCTTACAACAGTCTCCATTGTGTACCTCTGCACATGTCCTCCTACAGCGCCGAAAAAGTGCTCTCGGCAAGTGTTCCCTATCGGCAAGATTTTGGCGATTTGCCCTCGCAGTATTCAGGAAGGGCCAAATCCCTGGCGAATTCCTGGTGAATCACTGCGAAAGCAAAACGCAGATGAGTCGGTGATAAAACAGCCTGTCTCCCGCTAACCTGGCGATATGCCATTTCTGCCGTTATGTGTTTGCAGCAGAGAGAGTTCCGCCTCTCTCTCTGCGCAATCATCGGCAAAATATAAATATAGAAAAACCATTTTTACTCATAGTGTACATGTGCAGGGGGTCTCTGGAGCTGAACCGCATTGGTTTCAGGTCCAGGGACCCACTGCATCCCGAGATACAGGCCCCTTTATGAGGTGCCAGTATCCTTCTGCATTTAATTGTCCCGATCACGTGACCGCGGAATGTAAACAAAGCAGAGGCATACCGGCACCCCTTTAAGGGGCCTGTATCTCGGGAAGAAGGGGGTCCCCGGACCTAAAACCAAAGCGGTTCAGCTCCGGAGACCCTCTGCACATCTACACTATGAGTAAAATACACATATAAATAAACGATCATTCCTTAGCGTCAATCCGCTATGGTAATTAAGCAGCATTAATGTATTTTTAATAATATTGTGCGGGAGCAGGGGGTCCCCTGAGCTGAACCGCATTGATTTGTGGCTCAGGGACTCCCTGCTTCCCGAGTTACAGGCTCAAGGGGTATGGGGTATCAGGTGCCAGTGTCGCTGACATCTTTATAGAGCCCACGTCGCGTCTTGGACGCTATAAAGATGGCGGCGACATTGGCCTCTGATGCCCCATACCGGGGCCTATAACTCGGGAAGCAGGGGGTCCCTGAGCCACAAATCAATGCGATTCAGCTCAGGAGACCCCCTGCTCCCGCACAATATTATTAAAATACAATTATGCTGCTTCATTACCATAGCGGCTATCCGCTAAAGCAATGAAGGGGTTAAGGCATAATAGCATGTTTATTGGGGACAATTGCCCCCAATAAACATTGCAATAAACAACATACACCCCCTGTGCCCCCAACAACCCTTATACCCCCATTACATATATCAAATTTGTGGGATGCACAGCAATGATACTAGAGGCCGGAGGTGGCCCTCGAGTGTTCCCTGCAGGCCTGCAGTACCAATTCTGTGCCCCCCAAAAAAATACAACAACACAAATACTTTACAATAAATACACCCCCCCTAAAACATACAATACAGTAATTGGCAAAATTACTAGTATCCACATATGGATAATAGTGCATTTGCCCATTTTAAATACATAAAGAACAATAAATACATATAGCACTCACACTTGTCCGGCTGCCACGATGAAGGCAATCCTCATCTTCATCACCGTCCATGCCCCCTCCGATGCTGCAAAACATAAACAAGAATAAAAACAGCCAATGTAATGTCGCCTAACCCCTTAATCACCATAGCGATTATTAACCGCTACAGTCATTAAGGGGTTAACCCACCCTCACCCACCACTCGGGAGGCCTACATACCCTCCCCCACTACCCCCCCACCCTGTGAGGCCTAGACATCCTCACCCAATACCCAGCCGGGAGGCCTACCCACATACCCTTGGGGCCAATATCCCCTCCCCCCACCCCCAGTACCCACAATAAAAACAATACACTGCCCCACAATAAACATCATTATATTTATTAAATATATAACCCACCCCCTGTGCCCCCCCATAAATACATGATTTATTATTTTACATACAGGGTTAATACCCCAGGCCCACGGGAGTCCCCGGTGGGCCTGACGGGTCACCACACAGACCTACAGTAGACCAGCACCATTTTTCAAACAGGGTCTGGAGGCCTGTTGGTGGTTCCCGCCAAGTGCCATGGTCCACCAGGTGGTCTCTGCGGGTCACCGTGGGCCCCAATGGGGTCTCCACGGTAGGCCCGTGGATGTCTGGGGGGCCCCGGGTCAGAGCCACAGGTGTCTGAGGGGCCTCGGGTTGTCCCACAGGGGTCTGGTGACCCATGGGTGGTCCCTATGGGTCTGCGGTGCCCCTACAGATGTGGGGCCAAAGGTGTCCCCCGTGGACCCGGCATGCTGGTACCCGTGAGAAGCCCGAGGATACCGCATGTGGTCTCCATAGGTCCCCCGCAGACCTAAAGGAACCAACCCTGTATGTAAAAAAAATAAACATGTCCTATACATTAAATACATACATCCCCCCCCACAAACACACACACACAACACATACAGTACAATAATGTGCCAAATAACTATAATCCAGATAGGGATAATAGATTATTTGCCCATTATTAAACACATTAACTAGCATAATAAAATAACTAAAGTTCTACTCACCTCATCAATAAGAAGCCCCCTCGCCAGCATAATCCGTGTCCTCCGTTGCTAACATAATACATAGCCAATACATTGCAATTACATTCAGATATCAATTAACCCCTTAATCACCTTATCGGATAATAACCGCAAAGGTAATTAAGGGGTTAAGCCACCGTGGCCCAATACCCACCCTTCACCCATTCATTTGTACAGTGGCTTCATCATGCAACTATATATATACACATATATACATTACACAAACACATTTATGCATAGCAGCATAGTCAAAATCATTTTAAATACAGCAAAACAAGCTTTTCCAACCAAATCATTTCTTACCCTGTATGTATATATCGATCTAGACATACACAGGAACAACCGGGGCACGTGAAACACCCCTCCAAAAAGGATAAGGTGTGTTTAAGGCAAATGAGTTTTGGAAAGATTTTATCACCGTGGAACGATGAAATAATATATGACATATTGCGACTGTGTTGCCATTGTGATCGCGCGTATTGGGCAGCCATAGAAGTTATGGAAGGTTAGTATGGTATTGTACTGTACTGTGTATGGTACTGGAAGTACAGTATGATACAGGTAAGTTTGGCACAGATATTTTCTTTCCTGAGCGAGCAGCACTAGCCACTGGTTTACAAAGTATTTACAGTAGTTCCAGTATAGATAGTTGTGACAGTACTATCTGCATACTGTAATCCAATATGGAGTAGCTATATTAATACACAATGCCATAATACGTATGATACATAACTGCACTAATTTTTTATTTTCTTGTCTTTTCAGAAAAAAAATGGATGGACTGGGGAGAGGGGGGTATCATGTGTAAAGTTTGTGTGAACTGTGTGTACAGGTTAAGTGTATCTAAAACTGCAGTCCATGATTTACACAAAACTCCCCTCTCTCAATTAACTACACAGAATGAGGAAGGAAAATAAGACGGAATTTGTATTACTGTTTTTATATTATCAATGTGCATTATTCATGATTATCCACCGGCCCTCAATTGCACCCCCCCCCCTCTCTAATGATATTTGTTTTTCTTTCCTGATAAAATAAAATGCATATTTAATTACATTAAGCTTTTATTTCTTTGAACTTTAAATCACTGTGAATTTGTGTGGGGGGTATCTTCAGAAGACATCACAGTTTGAATAATTGTTACCTTTTTAATAATGGTTACATATCTAGATTTACATAAGAGAAAGCCAACAATAGGAAATGAACGAATAGTGTGAGAGAGGTTGAGAAAGCACCAATGACAAAGCTTTTAAAACGGAACGGTTCTGGAAGAGTGTCGAATAAGAGGTTGTAATCCTGAGAGCGCCCTGTGTGTCTGCGGGGAGGTTGGGGATAAAGATGATGAAAGATTAGCTGTATTGAGTCAAAGACAATGACATATTTTCAACAGGCAGGTCATCATAATAATTTGTCCCCACACCCCCAAAATACATTAAAACCACACAAATCAACCATGTGCAGTCAAACAGCGTGGCGCCAGTCAAAAGCTACAGCACAGATGATTCGTAATATTAAGATGGTTTAGGCAGGCTTGTGGAGGAAAATAAAAATTAAAAATGACGAGAATTTTTTTTTTTTGGTCACTCACTCTTGAACTTCGTAAGCAAGCAGTGGTGAAGTTATAGACACATGCGCAGTAATCATCAGCTAGCAAGCAGGAATGTGATTGAAACCAGAAAGACACACATTAAAGGAAGTGTGGGGACAGGTGTATTGTACTGTAGATAGATAAGAAGTTAAAATACTGCAGTGCAGTAAATTATCCTGTGTGGTGTGCGGGGGCCTGCGAGGGGAGAGCGCTGTATATGCCGAAATGTGATACTGTTACAGTACTGTAAACGCCTATGCGTTTCAACAATTTTCAAATGAGATATACTGTACAGCACTGACATGCATGTATAAATATGCAAATTACAATTACTGCGCACGCACACGCAGACTGTGTTGAACTGCTAAAGTATTAGACTTGAAAACAACAGCTGCGACGACCCCCCCTGAGTTTTTAGACGGTATTGCAGTATTGCAGACAGCGCTAATAAAAATATATTCAAGCGCTAAAATACCGGAACATATTCCGGAAAAAAAAATACTGATCTGCCCGCGGTGTAGAGTTGCGCTGATAAGGATAAAGGCGGCTGCGCTTGTATATATACTGTACTTCAATTTGTGAAACTCCATGTAATAAGGTTGGATCACACGTCGCACCCATAACACAGTATTAACTGCCATCCCTCTGCCCACATCGCCAATACAGTATTATCCCCCCAAACATAGGGCCCCTATGAAGAAGCGCCTGTAACAGGGGAGTTACCTGTTCAGGTAATGTAACTCTAATCCAGCAGTGTGGTGGTTAACTGCTGGTAGTCAATTAACAACACCACCTGCCTGATTACAGCTTAGAAAAGCCTGTCTTTTGAGACAGGAAGTGAGACTCCTTTGCCACACCTGAGCTGAACTTGGAGACAGAACAGAGATTCCTTAGTTCACAACTGGGCTGCAACCAAGGAGAGGTAGATGTCTTGAGGACAAGCTGACCACAGACAAAGAGGACAGAGTCAACCTGGAGCCTGACATTTTCTGTGCACACAAGGTGCGGTTCCAGGAGAGCAGAGAAGCTTCCCTACCAGCAGCCCAGCTAACAGATAAGATTTTTCGTATAAGACTATTATCTAGGTCTGTGTATTGCTAAAGGTCTCCATGATTTGGGGCTTGGTAAAGAGCCCTACAGTAGAGGCAATGTTTATTCTAACATTTGCCGTAAACAGCCGGGTTACATTCTGGGTATGGCTGGGTATGTTTGGGTATGTTTGGGCTAGTTGAGCACGTTTAAGGCATTTCGCATTGACTAACGACCCATAGGATTAACACAGCCGGGATCCTGGCAGTCCAATTCAGTTTGAATGGAATGCCAAGGACCCCCGCGGTTATCTGATAGGCCATAATCAATGCAGAACATGTGGGGCTAGTTTAAGGAAAGTTGAAGGCATGTATTCAGAATGTACTTGGGGTTTCCTGGGTTTTGGGGAATTGCCACTGGGTTTTGTTCGAATAGAGAGGCCTCTACTGTAGCTAACCAACCCAGTCAGAGAGGGCTGAGCTACATGGGTTAGATAGTCTCAAAGCGAGATAGGTTTCTTGTTTGGCACTATTTCGCTTATGTTGATTTTTTGCTGTGTTTTAAGCGAAGGCACAATAAAGCGTTATAATTTCACCTTACACAACAGTCTCCATTGTGTACCTTGCACATGTCCTCTACAGCCGCCCGAAAAAGTGCTCTCGGCAAGTGTTCCCTATCGGCAGATTGTGCGACGTTTGCCTCGCAGTATTCAGGAAGGGCCAATCCCTGGCAATTCCTGGTGAATCACTGCGAAAGCAAAACGCGAGGAGTCGGTGATAAAACAGCCTGTCTCCCCGCTAACCTGGCGATATGCCATTTTTGCCGTTAGTGTTTGCAGCAGAGAGAGTTGCCCATCTCTCTGCGCAATCATCGGCAAAATATAAATATAGAGAAAAACCATTTTTTACTCATAGTGTACATGTGCGCAGGGGGTCTCTTGGAGCTGAACCGCATTGGTTTCAGGTCCAGGGACCCACTGCTCACGAGATACAGGCCCCTTTATGAGGTGCCAGTATCCTTCTTGCATGTAATGTCCCGATCACGTGACCGGGAATGTAAACAAGCAGAGGCAACCGGCACCCCCTTAAGGGGCCTGTATCTCGGGAAGAAGGGGGTCCGGACCTAAAACCAAAGCGGTTCAGCTCCGGAGACCCCTGCACATCTACACTATGAGTAAATACACATATAAATAAACGATCATTCCTAGCGTCAATCCGCTATGGTAATTAAGCAGAATTAATGTATTTTTAATAATATTGTGCGGGAGCAGGGGGTCCCCTGAGCTGAACCGCATTGATTGTGGCTCAGGGGACTCCCCTGCTTCCCGAGTTACAGGCTCAAGGGGGATGGGGATCAGGTGCCAGTGTGTTCTGACATCTTTATAGAGCCCACGTCGCGTCTTGGCGATACTAAAGATGGCGGCGACATTGGCCTCTGATGCCCATTACCGGGCCTATAACTCGGGAAGCGGGGGTCCCTGAGCCACAAATCAATGCGATTCGCTCAGGAGACCCCCTGCTCCCGCACAATATTATAAAATACAATTATGCTGTCATTACCATTAGGGCTATCCGCTAAGCAATGAAGGGGTGTAAGGCATAATAGCATGTTTATTGGGGACAATTGCCCCAATAAACATTGCAATAAACAACATACACCCCCGTGGCCCAACA
The DNA here is from genome assembly GCA_036426205.1 of Ascaphus truei. Lineage (NCBI taxonomy): Eukaryota > Metazoa > Chordata > Amphibia > Anura > Ascaphidae > Ascaphus > Ascaphus truei. Next base: position 24,763 of record WSYH01002387.1, read on the forward strand.
ACCCTATTACCCCATTACATATATCAAATTTGTGGATGCACAGCAATGATACTAGAGGGGGAGGTGGCCCTCGAGGGTCCTGCAGGCGGCCTAGCAGTACCAATTCTGTGCCCCCCAAAAAAATACAACAAAACAAATATTTACAATAAAATACACCCCCCCTAAAACATACAATACAGTAATGGCAAAATTACTAGTATCACATATGGTATAATAGTGCATTTGCCCATTTTAAATAATAAAGAACATTAAATATATAGCACTAACACTGTCCGGCTGCCCACGATGAAGGCAATCCTCATCTTCATCACCGTCATGCCCCCTCCGATGCTGCAAAACATAAACAAGAATAAAAAACAGCCAAGTAATGTCGCCTAACACCTTAATCACCATAGCGATATTACAACCGCTACAGTTATTAAGGGGTAACCACCCTCACCCACCACATGGTGAGGCCTACATACCACTCCCCCACCACCCCCCCAACCCTAGTGAGGCCTAGACATCCTCACCAATACCAGCGCGGGAGGCCTACCCACAACTACCCTTGGGGCCAATATCCCCTCCCCCACCCCCAGTAGTACCACATAAAAAACAATACACCGCCCCACAATAAACATCATTATATTTTATTAAATATATAACCACACCCCTGTGCCCCCCCCTAAATACATGATTATATTTTACATACAGGGTTAATACCCCGGCCCACGGGAGTCCCGGTGGGCCTGACGGGTACCACACAGACCTACAGTAGACCAGCACCATTTTCAAACAGGGTCTGGAGGCCTGTTGGTGGTTCCCGCCAAGTGCCATGGTCCACCAGGTGGTCTCTGGGGTCACCGTGGGCCCCAATGGGGTTCTCCACGGTAGGCCGCGGATGTCGTGGGGGCCGGGGTCAGAGACCACAGTGTCTGAGGGCCTCGGGTTGTCCCACAGGGGTCTGGTGACCCATGGGTGGTCCCTATGGGTCTGCGGTGCCCCACAGATGTGGGGCACGGTGTCCCCGTGGACCCGCATGTGGTACCCGTGAGAAGCCCGAGGATACGCTGTGGTCTCCATAGGTCCCCGCCCAGACCTAAAGGAACCAACCCTGTATGTAAAAAAAATAAACATGTCCTATACATTAAATACATACATCCCCACCCACAAAAACACACACACACACAACAGTACAATAATGTGCCCAATAACATAATCCAGATAGGGATAATAGATTATTGCCCATTATTAAACACTTAACTAGCATAATAAATAATAAAGTTCTACTCACCTCATCAATAAGAAGCCCCCTCGCCAGCATAATCCGTGTCCTCCGTTGCTAACATAATACAAGCCAATAATTGCAATACATTCAGAATCAAATTAACCCTAATCACCTTATCGGATTAATAACCGCAAAGGTAATTAAGGGGGTAAGCCACCGTGGCCCAATACCCACCCTTCACCCATTCATTTGTACAGTGGGCTTCATCATGCAAAGATACTAGAAGACACAGACACATAGAACACACACACACACACAATATAGAGAATTAAAGATAATAATATATATATATATATATATATATATATATATAATAATAATAGTATATAAATATACACAACATGATGTACCAATATACAAATCCAGTGTTAAGAGTGATGCC